>BGPR01024559.1:0-23116 GCA_013235015.1 Araneus ventricosus | reverse complement strand
AATCAGTGGAGATGGGCAACCGTTTAACAAATTGTTAAGTCCGTCTAATGTAGCGCTTTAACACAACTGCACCTAGAATCGCGGGGATTCCCAATCAGTGGAGATGGGCAACCGTTTAACAAATTGTTAAGTCCGTCTAGTGTAGCGCTTTAACACAACCGCACCTAGAATCGCGGGGATTCCCAATCAGTGTAGCTGAGCAACCGTGGAAGGAAGAAGTGAGTCGTACCCGTTTGAGAAGTTGAGTTGAACCCGTTAGAAAAAAAATACAAGGTCTTCTCCACTTATGACCGAGTTCTGTTCCAACTGACAAGTTATAAGTCGGATTAATATTTTTCAGCACTACTGTCATTCAAACGGATTGTAAAAATTGCACATAAACACAAACCTTCAACCTACATTCCTATTACGTATAATTACATTCTCTTTTGTATACACTGTAAAATTACAACCTGCTATTACATTTTATTTTGAAATTTCAAATTAAATTTTTTGGTTGTAAGTGCGGATGGTAGAAAGCCACATAGATCATATGTCGAAAAGAAGGCGTATGCAAAAGAGAAATTATATGGCAGCGT
This sequence comes from Araneus ventricosus, assembly GCA_013235015.1. NCBI lineage: Eukaryota > Metazoa > Arthropoda > Arachnida > Araneae > Araneidae > Araneus > Araneus ventricosus. Next base: position 22,538 of record BGPR01024559.1, on the reverse strand, counting down.
TGGGGCTTTGACAAATATGAACAGGGTCTAATTTCTAATCTTGGTTATAGAACGAACTCAGATTTTTAAAAAAATGCCAAAAGAATAAAAATAAAAAAACGGAGGACAGAAAACTAAAAAACTAAACATAATCAGTAAAAGGATTAAAGAAAACCAACATATAAACCAAACAATTTCCAAAAACAAAATACCGGCTAAATGGGGTATGTGACAAATGGGAACAGTTTGTGAAATTGGATTCAGAAAAATTTGAGGGAAAAAAAAGATGAGAGGAGAGGAGAATATATCCGAGTTAAAATCTAAGAACGAAAAATAATAAGAATATCGTTCCTTCGTCGAAAAAGCAGTCGCTGGAAAGTCTCTCTGTGTCTTTAGTGAAGAAATCCGCTAATTTGTAGTGTTCACATTTGGTGAAGGTAGTCATTAAGTACAAACAAGAGAGATACAAATGAGACTGAGATTGTATATCCTTAACATCCTGAATTCTTTACTGAATACGTCTTGGTCAAATGCCGAGATCGACATTCTTTCCACTCTCCAACATTTCCGCGCTAGAGCAAAGCGCTGACGTTTAGCCTACAACGTAAATGAGCACGAGGTCCACATGTATGGCGACATGTTGTCTGAAACCTACGATTCTGCAATCCCAAACTCGCCACTACCCACGAGAAAGATCGTAAGGTGAGCTTGCTGGCAACCGAAAGTTGTTCTGTTATGCCGAAAGAAACTTAGATCTTCAAATTATGAGAAATAGAAACTATTTGCGTAGTGACATTTTTACTGTTCTCGGAGAATCAGTCAATATTAAGAACAGAAAATAGCACAAACAATTTGCAGCTACTGGAAATGCGAATAAAATAAGTATCTCTGTTTTTTTAAAGCAGTAACATTTTGGCTTTGCTTTATTTTTTGCTTTACAGAAGCTGTTTAAAATAAGGGTTAGGAGTGAGTTGGAAAAGATTTGACTAATTTCGAGATTGCAGTAAAATTCAAACAAAAGAGTTCAGCTCACTGGCTTTTATCTCACTTAACTTCTTTCATATTTGTAAATTTCGCTTTTGTAAGGAATGAATTTTGTAATTAACGTTCACCCACTTCCTGGTGTATTAGAGTTGTGTGTTATCGATTGTAGTATAATGTTAAATATTTTCATAACTTAATTCTCAAATGGTCATTTAATTTTAATTAAATTTTGATTCCATAAGTAAGGCAATTGAAAAAATTTATTTCAAGATTTCATTTTGATAATAATGAATTATGAAATATATTAAGACTACAAAGTAGAAGCATTAAAAATAAAACGAAAGATTTTAAAAACACAATTTTGTTAATTCTTTAAAAAGTACAAAATAATTTTTTTATCAGATTTCTGGATATAAGAACAAAATCAATAAACGTGAGGCGCTGAAAAAAACTATAAGGAATTTAAGCCACAGTGAATATCAGAAGAAAGAGAAAAATAAATAAAGATTTTTTTTAAAGAAATTAATTAAAAATTAAAAGATGGGTTATAAATGCGACTAAAATCCGTATTTAGAAAGAGCATTCCTATCAACGCCTCAAGCTTCTGTTTTGATAACTATATTTTTGATAAAAGTATTAATTTCTACTGAACAAATAAAAACGCGATTTTAGTAACTTTGTTATTTCTTATTTTAGTGTAACTATCACAGTTTTGATATGTTAATGTATCAAAATACTTCTGTGAGCGATAAATTGTCACATACTCACTTGTACACAAGAGACTAGGTAAATCTTTAAATTCACCCAGTGGGCTCGTTTGCTGTTATAACGAGTATCAGTAGGACATTTCTAAATTAATTGCACTTGCGTAATACACAAGGGCCTACTTTTAAAGATCATTAAGCTGTCCGGATATTACTGCAGAAGAAGGTACAGACGATTTTATAGTTTTAAATATCCAGTCACTTACTTTAAATTGATCTTACCAAATATATGAAATTTTTTAATGTAAAAAATAAAACGTCGTAAGTTATTATTCTGAAATCCAATTTTAAAAATCTTTTAAATAACAAAACTCGAAGTTAAGCTGATCACACCCCGACTGTTTTATAATACTAGCCGCCCTCCGGGCGAGTTCGCGGCCAGCATCCACTTTGCTCAGCACTGCCCCTGCCACCTCGCAGCTTCGAAGCTCTCAGCCATTACTTTTTTCAATTTTAAATACTGCATGAAGATTAGTGGAACAGGCCATAAAACCATAATAGATTTCATATTCTTTGTAGACAACAGATTCCTTTACAATTGTAAAATCTTTCAATAAACCTCATTTAATTATAATGTTTTGAGTAACTTTCTCACTAATTTCGGCATGAAAGTCTTCAGATCCATAAATACAGAATGATATCGCCCTAAATAAACAGTTCCCACCACCTACAATAGGAACTTTACAATATTTTTGACACGCCATTTTGATGGAACTATTGGAATCTATATATTTCAAATAATATGGTAAAACCTTCAGACAGTTCGCCAGCATCAACCACTCCACGGATTTCGATAATTTTTATTTCGTATGAAAGCTTATGACGTCTAGATATGTCATCAAGGGTCGTCTGCCCTCCATACCACCCCCATTTTCTAATCGAAAAACATTTCTCCACCATACATTCTTTATATGTTTTTTCGACTTCGTTCAAAAATGGGAGTTGGCGGAAATGGGAATGAAAAAAAAAATGTCGAAATCCGTAGGTTGGTTGTGGCTGGCAAAGTGTCTAAAGATTTTTCCCCATACAGAATGTATGGTGGAGAAATGGTTTTTCGGTTTCGTTCAAAAATGGGGGTGGTAGGGGCAGACAACCCTTGATGGCATATCTAGGCGTCATAAACTTTCATATGAAATAAAAATTATCGAAGTCCGTCGAGTGGTTGGGGCTGGCGAACTGTCTGAAGGTTTTACCATATTAGTTGTATTTCAAATATATAGATTATTTAAATTCATCCAAAATCCATTTCAATTAATAATTTAGGGTATAAAATGAAACTTAAAATTTTAAAAAATCGACGAAATGGAAATAAAAACTGAAATGGGATTGTAGTCTATTCAATGATGTCACATAAAAATATAACTGCGCATATCATCCAATATCTATCTACACATTGTCTTGCGCTCCTTATAGAAGATGAGCAAAGAATTCCAAAGGTGAATTGATTGGACGCGACTGAAGTATATCACGTGAATATGAAACGGTTCCATTGTCGGTCTGAGTGACATGTAATATATTATGAGAGTAACAAATATGTTGATGTTTTTTTATTTCGATGCAAAAATTCAGATTTTAAGTTATGTGCTTCAATAATTTTCTAATTTAAATCTAAGTTTACAATTATTTTTTTAAATTGTTAAACATTTCATTTCACTGCTTTTGCAAAGGAAGTCAAAATTATAACATCGATCAAGAAAGCTTAATTGTGAACAATTAGTTTATAATTGTTTTGCATACAAAAAATATAATTCCTCAAAATTTAGAAAAAATTAATAGAAATAAATATTAATTAATATATACATTAGTTCTACTTTTTTTCCGAACATATGTTGAATTTATTTCTAGAAAAACTATTGAGGAGTGTAAATTCTAAATTCTTTAACAATTAATAACAACGTTAAAATAACTTTAAAAATTATTTATCTTTTTATTCCTTTTTTTTATCCCGCCAAAAGTCTGAAACGAAAAGCTTATTCGACAACAACATTTCAAAATGTTAGAGAAAGAGAACATGCTAATGATTTTATATGAAGTTAGTTGGAAATGGATTCATATTTGATGATAAATTGCTGTCATGCTGATTAGCAAAATTGTCCTAGTTTCTTGTTCTAGTTGAACTCAGAACTAGACAGGGTATTTATCAACTTGACATTACCAAATGTTGCCGGTATGCAATGTCCACCTGTGGTTTAAATTTATGAAGCTTCTCCAACTTCATCACCAAACCCATATAATGGGAACTATTAGTTCTAAAATTTTAGTTTTAATTAGCCATTATTATATAAGCTTTATAAGTTACGAATACTGCAAAAATTTCAGTATTTAAAGATTCAAATCTGCCACTTAGTTTTAAAATTTTGTTTTGCTTTTGTTTTTGTGAGATTTTAATGTTAATAAATTGTTTTGAGATTTGATTCTTTTATCATGTTATTATATTTTTACAGACGATTAATCTCCTTACAAAAGAACTAATTTTCTAAATGTGCAACTTCTTATAATATGTACTAAATTAAATGCTTTTGACTAGGAATCAAGAATTATTTTTGTATCATTTTTCGGGACTTCTTTTTTCAATATTTTTTAAAGCTCTCGTTGCTGTTTTTTGTGTGTTTGTTTGTTTGAGATAAAAAAAAACTACAAACCTCTTTTAAGAGCATTTTGATTGTTATTTAATGTTAGATTTTATGTATTTCAGCTGAAAATGAAACTTTTATAAAATCTCAGATGATACTCGTATAGTTAGACAATTTTAAATTGATATCTTAGAAACATTTCTAAAAGTTAACTCCTTCATAAAGATTTAAAAAATTAAAATATCCTTCTTGAGAGCAATATAAGTAATCGATGTCCTTATCTAAGCGCAAATTAAAAATATTGTTGTTGTAAATTTTGCCTAAAAATCTCTTTTTTTTCTCAACTATTTATTAAAGAAATTATTCATAAAATATCCTTAACTTTTACTCAATGAATATTCATAAGTTTAATTTCTAACAGTTATTCACAATTTACATAGATAGCCCGCCTTGCTTAGTATTAGGAATTAAAAATATACGAAGTTTTCTGAAATGTTTGCAATGTAAACCGACATAAAATTCTTTCCTAAAAATATCTTCCGTCTCGTGTTCCTTTAATTACCAAATAACATTGCTTAATGCAAATTCTTTTTCCAATAACTCTTAAAAGTCGTCTGCTTAATTGGAATACTTAAAATTGAGGCAATTGTAGATAACCACAAAATTCTAAAAATATTTCTATGCAAGTTTTCTAGAAACATTTGACGAACTTTCGCCATTTCTAGAGCAGTTTTTCCAAAAAAGAAGCGATAAACAAAATTAAATGACCTTTGAAATTCTGCACCGAGGATATACTTTTCACCGAGCAACGGAATATTTATACCAAAAGTAGTGGATGGCAACCGGAGACATCTAATGTCAAGAGTTGATCAGTTTCCATGACAACGGTGACATGAGAGCGGATGCTTTTCCACCGATTGCCAATCTCGGCATAACTATTCCTGTAAGAGCGCAGAAACGGGAGACTGATGCATTTGCCGAATGCTTGTCTTGAAACTTGTTACTTCTTGCACTCCTCTTACTATTTCGGGAACATAATTAAGCTGATCTGATTCTTCGAGCTTTTGTAGTAGTTGTAAGACTCGCTGCGCCATTATCGGAGGAGTGGTGTAGCGTAATAGATACTTTTGGAAATAATAATTGTTATAATTGGAGGTGTTTCTTTTTAGGTTTCATATTGAAGAAAGGGATATTCTCTTTTCTGGAGAAATAACTTGATCGTTCTCAGTTTGTAATGCATTACTCCAATCAACATTTTCTTCTTTGCCGAAAATTCTTTTATTTATATGAAGAGGAAAGATATTGATCTAAATATAATGATAATTTTATTCTCGTAATTGCTACGGTAAAAATAAATCGTTTTGTTATTTTTATTTATAATATTGTAATGTGCTCGAAAAATTATTCACATATAATTATTTTCTGGTTCTGAATATGTCATAGAATTTTAACTAGCAGTAAAAAAATTGACTGAATTTGCAAACTTTCATTGCTAAGAATTTAGCGTTGAAAATTTACTAATTTATTTTATTTATTTAAAAAATTTAGCATCTTTTATTCAATAAGGTTTTTACTTTACAGTTAAATTAGATATGATTGTGTTGCACTCATAAAAAGAATGGGGGCCACGGTGGCCTAGCGGCAATGCTTAGCTTCGGATCAGAGGGTTATAGGTTTGAAACCCGATTCCACTGAAAATTCGCCGTGTATGTGGCCCTGGTGCACACCAAATCCAACGTCGTGGGTTAAACAGCTGCCCGCTGGTGTGGTGCTGAAGCTTGGAGAGGGGAATACCAGCTCGCGTGTCGTCCACGATTCCAGACGCCAACTGAAATGGCATCGGCATCGGGAAGTAGTAAGAATTATACCCCAGGTTGTCCCAAAATTCAGAATAAAAGCCCCCCCTCAATTATTAGATATATGCATTGCTTAGCTTCGGCAGTATTTTAATTTCTATTTATGAATGAGAGAAACTTACACATGTATAGCACACTTCATGCCAGTTGCACGCCCGCAGGAGTAAACGTTTCAATGGACCTTCAGGCATAATATCACTCAGAGTTGTGCAATCGCTGGTCAGGGTATCCAGTGCAGGACACTGTCTACCTGTAAATTTTTTTCCAAAAATAAAATTTGATTTTATTTTCAAGTAGAGAAAGAAAAATAAAGTAGTTTGTCATAAATATTCCGAAATGAAATGAAACAAGGTAAAGAATATGCCTTCTGTAACATACATGTAATTGCATACTTGAGAGCTTATTTATATTAACTTTTTAAAAAATTGCTTTAAAAAACTTCTAATGTTAAGTCTAAATCGAATTCCACCAATGCTTTAGCGTGTTAAGGCATGACATGTCATGGATGAGGAACATGTATCAGAAGAAGAAGGTTATGGGTTCTATTCTCTTGACAACCATTATTCAAAACTAAGGTTTACCGATGTGAGCTTTAACAACGAATTGTTTGTTATGATTGAATGGTTGCTAGAGGTTTTACTGCTTTGCCTACAAGCAAAACTCAAGCCCATTTCTCCATAATGCCTTCTAGGAAGGCAACCTGCAACCATATATTAAAGTTAAATCAGACTTCTAACTCAGATGCAACATAGGCGGTCCAAGGTCAATTTTACCAACATAAGATACCCCATTTCCCATTTTTTATGAGTCCTTGGCTCATGGAGTTGACTAGATATGCTACACCAAGACATCAGAACCAACTATAAAGACATCCGTTACATGATATTAAGAAGACTTTGGGACGTAATTAAAAGGGTGATTTGAGGATTAACTTACGAGTTCTTGGAAATGTATGAGACGTTCATACCGTACCACGACCTTTTTTTTAAGTTGAAAAACAGTTTAGAAGACGTTTACGATTCAGATAGGTGACGAAAAGCAAGAGCCGCCGCATCTTCTCTAAATTCATAAGAAATATTTTAAGGCGTGATCCAGAATGACAAGAGGGCTTTGCTTGGATTTTGGAAGGCTGGGTGATTCGCAGGAAGATTATGAAAAAGTCCGTTGAGGTTGACGTTTGGCAGGAAAATAAAATCAAATTAAAAATGAAAATTAAAATAACTTTTTTTTATTTAAGGAAAATAAACTTTTATCGCGAAAATAGCCTAGCAAGTTTCTTTGAAAGAATAATTAAAGTATCTAAGGAGAACTTATATAAAACAAATTGTGTTTGCGAATTAAATTGATTTCTTTCCTGACTAATGAATCTTTCATTTTCCTTAAATGATAAACTGCCAAACGTCTATTTCAATGGAATTTTTCAGAATCTTCCCGCGTACGACTCAGCCTTCCAAAATTCAAGCTAAGACCTCTTGCTATTCTGGGTCACATTTTAAAATACTTCCTATTAGTTAAAAGAAGATCCGTCAGCTTTCACGTTTCGTCATGTATTTGAATCAACCGAACTGTTTTTCATTTTAGAAAAGGTCGTAGTATGGTACGAATGCCTCGAACATTTAGCCAAAATTCACGAGACTATATTGAGGACGATTTTACAATAAATGATTTTAAGAAAAATTTAAAAAAAATCTTATTTAGTTTCTTTTTAATTAATCCGTTTGTTTATGGTAGTTATGGTAGATAGTTTTTAGTATTTGAACTGCACAGTTTTGGCAACTAAATTTAAACTGATCATGTAACTAAATTATTTAAAACGTTGTCTCCTTTTTCGCATTAAGTTCTTAACAAACTGATTAATTTTAATTAATTTTTTTACCAGAAATAAGTCCTTTTTTACATTTACCAAGATATATGAAACCGAGTTTGAATACTTCAATTCCTATATTTTATAATTACCATTAAAGAATTATAAAATCACAATTTGCTTTTACTCACGAATTTCAAAAAATACAGCCAAAATCGCCCAAAGGAAGATAAAAAAATGTATGAAAAAAATTGATTGTATTTCAGATTTCTAAGCCTGTATATTAATGTATTAAATTTTCATTCAATGTCAAAAGCTTTTAATGCTTCCTAATTTCTATCTAAATATTTCCGAAACAAAAACCACTTAAAAATATTATTTCTCATGGCTGACATAGGAAAAACTGATTTAAAATCTATAACATTGAAATTTGACGTGTGTGTATGTATGTGACGTTAAAACAATTAATAACCGCTGAACGAAGAAGTGCGGCAAAAGTACCAAAAGATTGGGAATAATCCAAAGAATCCATTTAGACTATTTGAATTCCTAAATTGCAATTAGTTAAAAAGATATTAATTAAAAACGCCAAAATGAATGAACGCTTGCATTAATACATTTTTTATTTTTACAAGCGTCATCTACACCAAAGAAGAATGACGCATTATTCGAGATAGCCCGTGCAACGCCGGGCTACGCAGCTAGTTTTATCATAATTTATGCCATCTGTAATATTTGTATTGTTTTACAAGTTTTTAAAACAAACATTATAAAATTTAATTTTACACAGCCTAAAGATTTTTCAAAAAATAAAAAGCAAAAACAATAAAATAAAAATAGTTTTCTTGAAAAAACAAGAAAAAGTCCCATCTTAAACTGAAAAAAAGCATTCGCTCTGATAAAACATAAAAGTTTGACATAAAAGTTGCATGCAGTTGCAATTTATAACTCTGAATAAATTACCTTTCAGCTAACATTCTAATTTTTCATCACAATAAAAATCAAGAGTTAACTAGGGTTTCTAAAGAACGTCATTCCAAGCTTTTCATTAAGATTTATGCTATCAATAAATTACATTGCTGAAATACTGCGTTATTATTTTTATTTTTCCCATTTAAATTCTTTTTATTTCCACTATATAAGAGTTTCCACTTTTGGCACTGAAACGGAGCTATAAAAATATTCCATCATCTAGATTATTTTCCATTGAAACCTTAAAAATTCTCAAGCAGAAGGTCTCTTAAATATCAGTTTCCAGTTATCGGTGTGTAATATTTTTTCCCGCATTCTCGATTTCAGACCTATAAACGTCTATGCATCTTATTTGAAAATCATTTGAGAAAAAAAATATCTTTCAAGTAACTTCATATATCCAAATTCTATTCTGTCATTGAATTTCACTTACTGTAGAACCCCGTGAATCCGAACAACTTTTTTTAATTTTCTGAAAAATTTTCACTGAAAAATGAAAGAAAAATAATAATTACGAATCAAAAACAAAGATTTATTCCTAACTTAAAAGTAGTATTTGAATTGGGTTTTAGGAATGAATATAACATTTTAATTAGTACAAACTCAGATATCTTCTTTTTACCCTCAATTGTACCGTGCAAATCGCCGCGTGCTATTTCCGTACGCCTTCACAAAGCAACCGGAGTCAATAGTCTACTGCATTTGGTATATCAAGAGTATTTTTCCGTATTTCCCGGATAATCCGAATTTTCCGGAATCCGAACAGAGGTCAGCCCCAAATAATTCGGATTTCTGGGGTTCTACTGTATTTTCGCCCGCACTTTTGAGAAAATTAAAATACTTCTTTTCAAGATTATGTATTATTATAGAAATACATAGCTGTTAACATGGTGTAGGTATAGACTAACGCGGATAATCAATGTAAATGTGAATACTACGCTGATAACGTCAAAAAAGTACTGCATGATAAATGGCAAAAGGCAAAAATATCAATAAATCAAACGTAATTTAACATTCCTTCAAAAAGACTTTTTAAGAAGCTGTTTTCGTATAGACAAAGATAATTGTGGATAAGAAAAGTGTTTATTAAATGTATATTAAAGCTTTCGGTTTTGCCTACATGGCTTCAATATTTTTATTTCGAGCACGAGAGAAAAAGAAAGCTGAGCTAAATATGATTTAGTTTTTTCAGGTCTTCTATATCAGATTTTCATCGCGCATTCAATTGAAATGAGTTATTTGAAAAGGGAATTCTGTGAAATATCCACAGGACGCCTTTTTATGCACATATGCAGGGTGTTCACTTTAATAGTAGCCCATTAGTTGTTTTCTAAACCGTAAGAGATATGCATATACTTCCAATTGATAAAATTTTCTAAATGACGTAAAGAATTTTTTATGTTGTTTGAGTCAATAAATGAAATTCTAAAAATATTATGGAGTCTAAATTTTTATACAGTCATATGCAGTAAAATATTCTTGACACACTAACATTTTGAAAAAAATGACGGGAGGCTGTCTTTTTCAAACAGCCGCTGAGGCGTAGGACTACTTTACTCGCGTCTCTATTTTTCTATATACAGTTCCGTAGTATAGCTTAACTACAATTCTGATTTTCAATTTTTTTTGTAACTTCTGTTGTTACCCTTTATCTCTAAAATAAGACATTATTTATGTTTTTAACATATGTAGTTACCGAGATATAGAGGATATCCCATACAACGTTTTTTGTCATCAAATTCCTTCCTGGACCCCAATGGGAGGAACGTAGTCCTACGTTAAAAGTTCCACTCTTCTGCGACGAAAACTGACAGAGTTATTATACTCTGAATATCACTATTTTAGACGATTTCATCGGCCGCCGTGAGAAAGATCGCATATCAACATACGACTTTTCCGCGAGTATTGGTTTAAAAGAATGAAATTCAAAGCTTCATAAATCAATCAGTTTCAGTCGCATAACAGTGGAAATCTTTTTTGTTTAAAACGCTAATGCCTCAAGAATATTTTACTACATATGGCTGATAGGACCGGGGGACTGTATAAAAATTTAGACTCCATAATTTTTTTCAGAATTTCATTGTATCACTCAAGCAACATAAAATATCAATTTTTACACCATTTAAAGCATTTTTCCAATTAGAAGTATGTGCCTATCTCTAACGGTTTAGAAATTGGCTATTGGGCCACGATTAGAGTGGACACTCTGTATCATGCACACTACTTGAAAAATTCTACTTCTGAATATTTTCTCATTTTGTTCTTTTTTCAATGGAAATTCTTCGTTTATTTTTTTAAGGGTTCTTGTGTCCATTCCATTGCGTTTGTTAGATACCCTTAAGAATTGCTTTTATTCAAATTTCACATTTTTCTAATAATTCAAACAAAAATAGAAGGCGCTTTAATGAGGGGGAAAAAAAGACTTACTCCGTTTCCTGGTGCTACTGTGGTACATCTCCTCGTCTTCCTCATTCTCCATATTTCCCAGCGTCTCCCTTAGTCGGAAGAAGGCGTTCCTCATGGTCTCCAAGTCATAAGCTAGGTTGAGGTCGTTGAAAATCCGATTCTGTTTGTGGACGTCGTCCTCGTAGTCCTCCCCTCCTTCGCGCATGGTCTGCAGGGCGTCCTGGAACAGCTGGTCCTCGATATTCCTCAGGTTATCGGTGATCTCAGATAGGCTGATGGAAGAGGGCTGAATACTCTTCTTGGCCCTCTTCACCGTCTTCTTGGAGTGGCTGCTCGAACCGTCCCTCTTCCGTCGCATCGAGGCGAAGGATTTGGCCATATTCCTGTAGTACTCTCGTCTCAGCCAGTCCTGGAAAGAAAAGTGTTTGATCACTTGATGAAATCTCTTGCTTTCTGGAAATGAAAACAGAGGGATCTGAAGGACTCTGTCTGCTATAGCAGAGAGTTACGTCGAGGCTCCTACCTAAACTAATCCGGATATCTTTGAAATCATATTTGTAAGATTTAGAAAAACAAATGATCTTTCGAAAGTGGTTGACAAATGATAGCACATGTACTTCAACCAAATCTCAAAGATGTTATTTGAAGAAATGCGTTCAAAATGATATATTATGCAGGAAGAAGCATTCTTATTAATACGAGGAACGTTCCGAAAGTAAGTTTCTTCATGCTTTTTCACAAGTAAGCTTTATTACAATCCGAAACATACGATGGCATAACAAAATACAAACTTTTGGTTATATTCGCCACCGACATTGATGCATTTGTCGTACCATGAAATCAATTTCAAGAAACCATCCTGGTAAAAATAGGTGGCCAGCGAGCGAAGGAAGTTCTTTACAACCTGCTGCACCTTTTCATTGCTTCGGAAGTGACGTCCCGATAGTGCTGACTTCAATGCAGGAAAAAGGTGAAAGTCTGATGGGACAAGATTAGGGCTGTAGGCTGGGTGATCCAATCTCTCCCATCCCAGGCGACGAATGTGTTCTTTTGTGTCCCTTGCTGTGGGGTTTTCCATTATCGTCCAAGAGCAAAACCCCTCGAGACTTATTGCCAGTCTTGTGATCAGCGTGAGGTCCTTCGGCGCCCATCTTCACCTTTCCCCCTGCATTTAAGTCAGCACTATCGGGCCGCCACTTCCGAAGCAATGAAGAGGTGCAGAAGGCTGTGAAGAACTTTCTTCGCTCGCTGGCCACCAATTTTTACCATGATGGTTTCTTGATTTCACGATACATCAAATGTATCAACGTTGGTGACAAATATGTGAAAATATAGCCAAAAGTTTGTATTTTGTTATGCCATTGTATATTTCGGAATGTAATAAAGCTTCCTTGTGAAGAAGCTTGACGAAACTTACTTTCGGAATGTCTCTCTTATTGCTTGTCTATATACATTCTAAAAGAAATTCATGGTCAGTACTTACTTAAAAAATTTCAAATACGCAAATATTCGAATAAGACTTTTTTAATACTATTTTTGAATTAAGTTAATGGTTTTCAGTCTCTGGGTCATTGCTAAATAGGATCGCATTATGTAGGAGATCGCTAAATATCAGATAGAGGCCGACAGTTCATGAAAAAAGATTTCTAAAATAGTGTTGGTTTCAAAATAAGAAGAAAAAACTTTATTAATACAGTAAATAAAATGTTACCCTTAAAAAACACAAGAATGCGGTTAATCCAAATCGTATGTTGATATTAATTAATTTAAAATTACGAGATCCATTAGTATGGAAAAATTTCCGGAAAAAAATCATTATAAGGAGACGTGATTAAAATTATTATCGGATTTTCAATCCCAATTATTAAAGTGTTGAGAAACGATCTTTTATGCTCGATTAATTATCACTAATTAACAGCATCGTAGCTTCATTATTATTACTTTTAAAGATCGCGACTTCATTTGAATAATCCAAAATTTTTGATAAAACAGTATAAGCAGGTAAGCTAGAAGTTATACCTGCAAGCGATTTCTCGGATAACATGTTACTCCAAAAATAAATTTTGGTTGCATATTACTAGATAGACTCAATTTCATTTAATAATGATACGCCAATCAATCCCTTTGTACCCTAATAATGAAAGGTATGCATTAAAATTTGGAGCAGATAATAAACAGGAAAACTCTTCAGATTAACATGATTAATAAAGAATTCTAAATTTTAAAATTTTAAGGAATTAAAATTTTAAGATGGCAATTTTAAAAACATATTTCTAAATGGGATAACAGAGAAACTCACAGCGAGAACATTCATTTCTAAAAAATTAAACAATCAAACAGAATCCATGAGTTAAAAAAAAGAACTCCTGAAACAGCGGAACAAATATTGATTTCTAGATTTATTGTAACAATAGGTGAGGGAATAGCAAATACCTTTGTATTTGCTATTATCGCCATCTTGTGGAAATGACAGCCAAAGGACTGTCACTTCCACATGATGGCGATAATATGTTTATAAGACACAGTTCGTACCAGATGTTGAAAAAACTAGCTTCCACTGTGATAAACTATCTCATTGCTCTTTTTTTGGCCGAAACGTGGAGAAATAGAGAGGTTTAGAGTCAGATTTGCATCCATTCCTACATCTCAATAAGCTACACAAAAGCCCTCGTTTATTAGCAATTAAAAAAGGAAGGAAACAGAGAGATGTCTTTTGTCCGAGATTTTTAGGCACTGTTCTGTTTTAATGCCTTGACGTTGAGGGTTGTTGAACTTGTTGAAGTTGAAGCCAAAACAAAAACTTTTTCATATTGGTCATGTGTATTTTACTCTACATCCGATTCTAAAAAGTAGGATGGAGAGAGTGGTAAATAAATATCTTTGCAACGTTTCAAGCAAAAACAAAAGCCAGTTAGAACTTTTGAAGAGAAATTGTGTTTTTCTCTGAGGTTTACAGGAAAAGATCCATATTTAAATTCAAAATTAACATGCGATACCATAATACATTTTGGAAAGTACCGATTTTGCTAATTTTATACTCATAAAACTCGATGGCCAATGATTAATGTGAATCTTTTTCTGTTTATTTCTAATTATTAGAAACGAAAGAAGACATTGCTGCTGTATTATCTGTTCCACTAACTTTAAATATTTAATAAATGAGAGATTTTTTAAATTGTGGAACTAGATCCATTTGATTAATTCTAAACCTAAGGGGATAATTCCATTACTTAAACATGAAGAATTTGCCTACTTAAGTGTCTTGTATGAGTGTTCTAACTCTAAGGATATAAGAAACTTGCCTACGTTATTGTATTGATCTATTTTACTAAATCCAAAAGTCTAAAATTGCTAAATCTGTTACTCTTAAATGTACAACAACGTGACTACTGTTCAGCAACGGATTCCGAGAATACCACATTTGCACGATTTTACACCGGAAAGGGATGTCAGGCAATGATTCATATGAGCGCACTTCCGGAGTTCTTTGTTAGATCACGCTCAGTAAAATGTAAAGATCATCCTTCCACTATTCATTTTCCCCCTATTTTGATGAAAATAACTCCGTCCGGCGCATGCGCAGAAGCGCGTAGGGTTTCCAAATCCGTTGCTAAACAGTAACTCTAAATGTTTCACATTGAGGAACCTGACCTGGAAATCCTGTGTGGGCGGCGCCGGTTCCTGATCTTCGGCGTCTGCATCCTTCAGGTCCTGTGGCACTGACTCATCACTGGACTGTCGCTTGGTCTTGATGTGCCTGGACGCTTCCTTCTTCTCGCTCTTCTTCTTTTTCTCCTTCACTTCGCCCTCATCGTCATCTTTCAGGATGCTGGCCAACTCGTGCTGGTCTCGCTCATTCGTCTCCGAGTCCTCGCTGGTCTCTCGTTTCCTGTGGCTTCGGATGGTGCGCTTGTTCTGGGCGAATGGATATATGGCCTTCCATGTCGGCTTCATGATGAAAGGGGCTAGTTGACCTGATGATTAACGAAGAACAAAAATCAAAGGAGTTTTCATTAATTGCAAATTCAGAAAAGACCGGTAGCATAACCATTTTGTTTTCAATATACTGCATAACTATTCTAAAACTGTAATGTACTACTGGTAATCTGTTAAATCATGAAAATTAAGAACATAAATAATAAAAATTAAGAACTGTTAAGAAAAAAAATGTTATTTTATCTTCCTATATACCTTCCTAAATTCATACCATTCTTATGTCCTAAGACGTCACGATACATCGCCTAATTTTTTCAATAAGTAAACGTTTATCAACATCACATCTCCTCTAAGTTTTACTAGAAAAATATTAACTTTTCCTTAAGTAGTTGCTTTCATGCTCCTATAATTAAAGAACCCAGATCTTAATTATATTCCAAATTATATGACTACACAAATATTAACACTTTCATTTAATTACGGTGAAAAAATAATCAATTATGGACTAGAGAAAAAAATTCACAAACGAACATCACAGAGATTTTAAATCGGAAATGGGGGAAGAGAGAATGGATTATAAATAAATGACTCTTTCTTCTTTAGTTAATTAAGCAGAAG
Source organism: Araneus ventricosus (assembly GCA_013235015.1). NCBI lineage: Eukaryota > Metazoa > Arthropoda > Arachnida > Araneae > Araneidae > Araneus > Araneus ventricosus. Next base: position 6,646 of record BGPR01024559.1, on the reverse strand, counting down.
ATTCTAAAATGCACATGAATATAAATAAGAAAAGCACCCATGAAGCAGAAGATTACATAACTTGTCGCAACAACTAACAACATTTATCTTATCAAACACTATAAATAGCAAATCTCCCTAGATATTATTTACCTTTGAAGAAATGAAACAATGGAAATGTGAGTACCATTACTGTTTAACTCTTCAGCTTCTATCCGTCCATATCAAAAAGACACCAACGAATGCTAAAAGAAGTAGTACTACGACTTGCTCTGCACAGTTTAATCTGTTGTATTGCTTCCCTGTAATGTTTGCACTATGTCAACTGAAGTTAAAGGACAGAAAATTTATCTATCTCTAGTCGAGGTAAATTCTCAATTCTTTAACTGTTAGGAAAAACAAAAACTTCTCTGAATTTTCATATTTATCATTTATATCAACACAATTAATAGACATTATTTAATGTATAAAATAGTTGGCTAAAGGGGAAAAAAATCGAAATTGATATTTTAACGAGATTTCATTTTCGGTGCAACAAATTAACCATTTCGGTGTTGAAAATTTCAAAAGTGTTTCAAAACCATTGAAGCTGTCAAGAATTTTGGAAATTCTGTGACCGTATTTGGCTGTTAGAGAAAAGTTTAGGGCAGTGAAGTATAACGTACAGAGATGATATATGTCTTAATTTTTGTAAGGTTAACAGCTTATGTTATGCACACCTCCTTATAAATATGATATGTTCTTTCATCGTTGAGGTTACGTATTATGGAAGATAAAATCCCGAAATTTGTACATGAAGTATAAATAATGCATAATCAAGTTGAAGAAATAAAGTACTGAATTTAAATATTATAATAAGTCAATAATGATATTAATTCAAGCCAATAATAATTTAAATAAAATTGTCAAAAATGGTTGTATTATATTTCACAGTAAAACAGGAGTTATTTTAACTCTAAGAACACAGATATTCAGCAAAGAATTTGATCAGAAAAATATTACAACAGATTATATAACTTCTGTAGTTTTTTTCAAATTCGGGAGGAAAAAAATGATTTATTTTTTAAGCTGATGCTTTTAGTTGCCAAGGAGACAAAGTTCAAAAATTTTTGTCGCGAGAAATAGTTTCTCCTTTTATTTAATTTTCTTATTTTATATATATGCAGCTATTTTCTTATGAAATTCAATTGGAAATCCAATACTTTGGGAACAGCAAATGAAGGTGATCCTTTTTCTATAAGGAATATTAAAAAAACTGAGAACTTTTCAATACGAGGAATTTCTTTTCTTTTTACAGAACCAAATTGGAAAAAAACTTTAACACTTTGGCACTTACACTCGAATCTAAATGTTTCTGTATACAGACTATGCCAGGAGTGGAGAAACTTTTTGCACTGAAAAGCCTCATTAAATTTCGACATTTGTGCAAAAGGCCGCACGTATAATATCTTCAAGTTTATTGTTCTGTAATTATTATTATATTACAGACAAGTATATTATTTCAATGCAAATTGTAAATAACTGGTAACGCCACAAGTTCCCTTTGGACTAAGCATTTCTTTGGGAACGTAAAAACGACATCAGTGCGATACCGGTTGCCTTTGTCCGTTAAATTTGGGCATAATATCAATATCGCCCTGCTGATTAAAAATGTTGAACTACCTCTAATTCAGATGAATTCTGGTTTTTTTATTATTTCGCTATGTCTCTTACAGTGTTTGTTTGGAAAATAACTGATTATCGACACAGAAGCAGTCCCAGAATAAAATATTTTACATTTTTTGGTGGAAAAAAGCACATAAAATTTAAAACTATGCTTATTTGTTCATAATATACTATGTATAAAGGATTCAAACACCTCAACAAAATCTCTACATAATGATCTCAATTAATTGATTCTGTTAGCTAATAGTTTCAATTAATTCTTTGATGAAATACACAAGATTCGCAATGAAATGTTACAACGACCAACTTACTATCCTGCATCGCCTGTTTCGAGGAAAAACCGAGAGCAGTTCTGAATTAAGTATTTGAGCTTTTCTCAACTATAAAAAAAGACAAAATATCAGAAGAGTCAATGCAAATCTAATCAATTAGAAATTATTATGTTTAGACCATGAAAGAGCTACAATGAACAAGCTCATCTTTATCCAAAAACTCTACCGAAACAAACTACCTTAATTCGATTGTCAAAAATAAAGGACTTTGACCAACAATAATCCCTCTAAATTCTTAATAATATCAAAATATTTGTAACTACACTGCCCTGATAAGTTAAAAGGCCCTAACTCCAACTTTTTCCGAAATGCTTTTTTGTATCGTTTCCTAATCGGTCTAAAAAATCCTAATCGGTCTCCTTTTTTTGATATTAGAAAGCTCTAAATTCAATACAGTGATGATTATACTGAAATTTATATTGGCCCTAACTCCAGTTTGAGGTCAATTTCGATAAAAGAAGGCCCTATGTAACAAACAAATACTACTTGGAGTTAGGACCTTTTAGCTTATTAGGGCAGTACAGTACATCCAATTATTTAAGTTTAATTAAAAAGCGCTTCGTCACCTGAAATTGACGAAATCTATTTTTTCTCTTTTCGGTAAAATACAAATTAAATTTCAGATATACCAAAATATGACGTGAAGAGTCTGAAATTAATTTCTCGAGCAGTACTAAGAGAATAAAAAAATATTGACGTTTGATTTGAAAAAAAAAACGGACTAATGAAAACGTGTGATGTAGTATGTCGACTTCTATGAGCTGTATCGTTGTAACCTTATACTTCAATGTATTATATTCTTACTCAATTCTTTATCAAAATTTTTGCAAATCGTTGGAACCATCATTTTTATTGTCCCGCCAATTAAAACCAGCGGGAGTGACCTCCCCGAAACTTTTTCGCATACGACCAGTAATGGGGTGGGTAAACACCCAGTTGCTAGGTAAATATTTTTGGGGTATTTACCCAAGGCCTGGTTATTTTGAAAAAAAATTATGAATGGTGATTTACAATGAAACATATAAGATTTATGAATTCCAAAAAACTTAATATTTTGCAAAAAAATTGCGTATGTTCGAAATTTTTACGCGCGGAGGTACCACAACTTTATTTAACGTTTTTGGGTAAGAAATCTTACTATAGATATCGCACAACATTTCATTACACCTCTGGTTAATCACCGGAGTCCATCTGGAGAATATCAAAAAGAAGTTTCGTTTTGAGGATTGCCATAATTTTCGAAGCGCGTGTTTGCGGCTCGCTTCAATTTCCGCCAAGGTCAAACGCCAACCATACTCACTTAAATAAAATAAGCGAAACGCTCGCCAACACACAGTCGTAATGTGCATTTTGAACTGAATATGCAATTTGAACACCTGTTTTTCAACCGATTGAGATGAAAATTGGGCACAGATCTATAATTAATGTTAACATCCGCGATATCAAGTTTTATTTGTCTAAGCCAAAGGGCTTATGAGATACAAGTATGCGAATATACAGACCGACAGACAGTCAACCCGTTGACAGATTTGGCCCAAACTTTTATACGGACCTACACTCATGACGATAAAACCGTGTACGAAATTTTATCCATCTAGCTATTCAAGTTTTTGAGTTATAGCGTTCACATGACCGCGGACATACAGATAGACAGACTCCCCTTTCACGGATTTTGTCCAAAATTTGATAGAAACCTACAAATCATGTTTAAAGACCACATACCAAATTTCATCCCCGTAGCTCTAATAGTGTTCGAGTTATCGTGTTCACAGACACACAGACAGACATGATTCCAAAATTGTATTTTTCGGACTCAGGGAGATCTAAAACGTGGAGATTCGTCAAAATCTCGAGTTCGAATTTTTTGACGATTACAATCTAGCCAGTGAAAAAAAAATAATTTGAAGATCGAGAAAACATCTGCGTAGTACAGTAAATCACGTCAACAGCTTGCGTCAATTCGGATACATACTTATATCGACTATTTGAGACACATTTCAAAGCTTTAAGTTTCCCAGTGATTGATTTTGCATTTGCAGGAAATCTTTGGGAAAAAAGTTTTTTCTTCCTAAATTCAGAAAATGTGTTAATAATATATAATGTTGCAAACTGTGTTCGATGTATTCTTTTCATCATAAAACGAGGGAAATCTGAAGTTCTTTTGCATATCATTTCCCAAGAAGATACGAATTTTGATATCTATCATATCAAATTTCTAGGCCCAATTCCACCTACAAGCAAGCAATATACTTTGTTTTATCAATTGTTGATGCCTTTATTAAACTTTTATGGTTATATCCGGTAAAGTCAACGGTCATTCAAGATGATTACAAACATCGTGGATCAGATTTTACTTCCAAAGAATTCCAAGATTACTGCGTTCAAGGTAACATCGAATAGGTTCACAAAATTTCCAGATTGATCGAATAGAAAGAATGCTCTAAACAGTTATCCTTTTTCCAGTGAAATTGCAAATCCAACTAAGTGGTTTCTATTTACCCTGACAAACTCTCACAGATTAACAGTGTAACCAGTAGAATAAAAAGAAAACACGTTTCAACTTCTAGCTGATGTTCTAATTAAGTTCCAAGAAGATATCCAAATTCTCAATATCTCGGAACAAGAATACCAGCCTTTTTTTTTCTAAGAATAACATTAGCAGCTGATCAAGCAACCTAAAAAGAATATCCTGAAGATTCCAGAAGAAAATTTATAAAGCTTCAACGAAAGACGAAAACCACCCCAGCAACACAAAATCTGTAACTGAATTTTAATCGAAAGTAATTGGTATGAAACTGGATTCAAGTTAGGACTTCGATACTTTGGAACATATAAAACTTTAAATATCAAACCAAACTGCGGGCAAATGCAAAAAATGGGAAATCAAAGTTAGGAACTAATTATAAGTGACTTCTACTGCTTGTGTTAAACAAGCCAGTCTTGGAATATAAAACTTTAAATATCAAACCAAAACTATGTGAAAATTGGGAATGTTAGAAAACTAAACTATAAGGACTTCTATTGACTATAGATCAAATTCATATTTATTCACCCATAAATCTCTTCTTGCTTCATTTTTAATTTTATTTATCTCCTTTCTTTTTCTCTTTTTTTTTCTTATTTGTATATTTCTGGAGCTCCTTTTTCAAATATGTCCTATTTTCATCAAACTTTATTTGCTTATTTTAATTAAGATGCTGGCATTAAGAAATGTGAATTTCTTCTTTTTAAATATTAAGGTGACCTCATCCTTGATTTAGCTGCTACATTATAATATCTTTTTACAATTGTAGTTAAATAAAACTGAATGAGAACTACTGTTCATATAAAATATATCAAATTGTAAAGCCTATATATTCCAGTCTGAATGTAATTTGAAATATAAAACATCAATTAAATATGAAATGTTGGTAACATATTTGTATATTTCTTTTGCGAGTTTTCTCATTAAAATAATCGTTGGGTGGTCTAGGTAATGAAATGCTTTAGAATTCATTAAAACACCAAAAAAATTACCATTATTAATAAACTTTATTCAATATATTGATCAGTCAGCAAGGCGTAATAATGTTAACATATACTTTTCCGATATTTGTTACAAAATATCGAAGTTTTGTTTTGCCCATATAAACTATCATTAAAATTTTACAACAGAGTAGACAAATAAAAAAGACAGAGTAATATTATGCAATTTGCTGATATCGATGAAATCTAAATGCCGCCGAATCTTGAAAAGGTAATGCGGAGAAAGGAAGTTGACATACTTACAGGTATAGATAGCAAATTTAATGACAACGATCGATAAATCGTTTTTTCTGCCATTGATAATTCCTTGCAATGACGTAATGGAGGAAATTTAAAGCTTGCATAAAAGCTTTTATTTCCAAAGTATTTTCTACCGAAGTTCTGGGGTAACTAATAACTGAAATTATATATTAATCAGTACAATTTCATATTGAGCTAGTGTTCTATTTCCTTTGTTATTTTAAAATAATTATATTGATTAAAATAAAGTTTTGTTATTTTAGTACAATTTTATATTGAGCTTTAAACACAAGTTTCCTTTGTTATTTTAGTACAATTTTACATTGAGCTTGGGAAACACAAGTTTTGTTATTTTTAGTACTCTCATTGAGTTTAAACACAAGTTTCCTTTATATAAGAAAGACTTGTTATCTAGCAAGAAAAATCTTCTACTGTTTGAAGTACATGCGTGTCTTTGAATATAATGATTTTTTGAACTGATCTGAACAACCTAAATTGACTCTCGGAACTAAATTTTTGCATACATTTTCCTTGAACCAAGAACAATTAAAACCTTTATTTGTGATCGTCAAAAGATATGGAACAGGGTGCTTAAAACTCGGGTCGTTTGTTCTAGAAATCGATAGTGGTGTTTTCTGCTCTGATTCAGTGTGCCACTTTTGGTTTCTTTTCGATTCATCCCCAAGGATTGAGAGGCAAAACCTTTAAGAAATGGAATATTAAACTAAAATAACCAAGTTAAACTTAGAAACCAGAAATATGGCGAATGTATTCCTTGGGATAGGACAAATTATACCAACGCATGTTTCCCTCACTGGTCTAAAATTTTAAGCCATTGAAAGAAAAATAAACTAGAACTCAAGATCTTTCTTAGTAGCAATACGTAACTGAACGAAGTACATCAG
>BGPR01024558.1:0-23117 GCA_013235015.1 Araneus ventricosus | reverse complement strand
GATTTATTTTCCATGGAGAGTTAGAACTTCCTACCGAGGAGGGAATAAAATCTCCTTTGCTAAGCTAAATTTTGTCTTATTTTTCAATGTGACTTTGAAGGCATGTCTTTGGCTTGAAAACGTTAGATATTTCGTGTCCCTCATCATTGAAATGATATTATGCATCACAGCAGGAACGTGTGTATGTATATTAGCACGATAAAAATATTTGTCTTTTAAGTCTGCAAAGTTCATCATGAGAGTCGGCATTTTTTGATCTCACACCCCCAGATGAGCCTCGCCACGTCCCTGCATACATATAATATTTTAAATAATACGAATAGAGGAAACTGATGTAAAAACGGGCACTGGGGTAAATATGGCACCCCTAAAGTGGCTATGGATGCTAAAGACTGGCCCCGGACTGTAGATGGTGCTACTTGTTAGTATAAGATAGCAGAGTGGAACCATTCTTCAGCAGTGTGGATGGCGTGAGTTATTGAGCGAATTGGTGTTGTTCTGGACTGCAAACTTTTGATTGGTATGTGAAATCGTTTTCTTTTCATGTTCTTATGGTTAGTTTAAAATAATTTTACAGTGATATCCGGAAAGCAGAGATCCTAAGCTACTTTTAGAAGCACTCCTTTAGTCACACACGCGTTTTGGTTACATGTGATAGCAGCCATCTTTCTTAGGTTTCGTTGGTGTAAATATGGGCACCCTTTCAATGCCAATTGATAAGGCTGCTGAAACACCGAAATGTTCCCCGGGAACTTCAAATACAGTTTCTCCGTTCGACAGATCTCCTGTCCCCAACATTAAGAAGAGAACCACTACTCGTAGACGTAAAGCAACAAAGTCCAGCCTCATCACTGGATCACCATACACGGATCAGTTGACCAAGTCTCTTGAGAAAAGTGCTCCCAAGAAGACGTCCTTGAGTGTTCCCGGGGTAAGAAACCGGCCAGGGGGTAGGGCTGGGAAGACCAAGGGCCTTCAAAAAAAGAAAATTCGACCCACGAAACGATACGATTCATCATCGGACTCATCAGACTACTATGATCCTCCCCTTGTGGACAGCGATGATGATATCAACCTGGATATCAACGATGGGGATAAACCAGACTCGAGGAAGGCAACTTGCATCTTTTGTGATGGAAAGTTCTCTGAAGACACTCGCGGGGAAGTGTGGGTTAAATGTGTTATGTGCCAAATGTTGGCACACTTAGATTGTGCCGGGGCTGAAACAGCCAGTTATGTTTGCGATTTCTGTAAATAATTTTTTTCTGTAATAAATAAATTCTCTACTATTTTGTATTGTTTATCCTGTTTTAAAACATTTTAAACTAATTTTTGCGACTCTTTTGGAGAGGGCCCATATTTGCACCCCGTTTTTTCTGGTGCTTTTTTAAAAGCTTTTTGTAAATCTCCGTTTTCGAATTGAAATAATTGGTATTAATCATTGTTTTGCCTCCTATCATTTAGTAAACTTGTAATAGTTGTCAATGAAGGTCAAAAATTCAGAATTTTTCAAAATGAAAGTAACTTTAAGTCAAAAACAAAACAGGGGGCCCATATTTACACCTTTTCCTCTAATAATCAATCCTTGGGCGCTTAACATATCATGCCACTAGAATTTAATTCATAGATGTGGACAATAAAAGAAATCACAGTCTGAAAGAACCCTCCTTTGGTCATTTCTTATTACTGAAATAATTATTGTAATTCAGGTATTTAAAATATTATGAAAAAAAACACATCAAGGTGTTAATTTTTTTAAATATGCAAACAATAAAAATATCAATTTTATTAATCGTTAATTTTTTACATTTAAAATTTGAGAATTATTTTATTTAGAATCAAAAGTGAAATGTTTTCACATAGTAGGTATTTGGCCACACAAATCATTAATCATTATTATTATCACTAATCTCGATGTTAAAAAAAACACCGCTTCGAAATTCAATTCAATTTGAATTTCCGTTTATTACTATTAAATACACGGCATTCGAGCGAAAAAAGGTTCTTTTATTCCTCATCCGACTACTTGAAAAGTCGCAAACATCCGCTGGTAATATATATGCATAAATTTGCAGATTTTTTTTAGATCTATTACAACAAATCATTTTAAATAAAAAAATAATTAATGCAACAAAAAAAGCAATGTAAAATAATGAAAAGCAGTGCAACTTGGCTAATTCGAATTTGATTTAGAAAATCTTTATGTAAAAGTGAATACAGCATGAGAAAACGGCAATTTTAACTAAAAAAGGCAAAAAAAAAAAATCTATTTTTAAAATTTAACACCTTTAATAAAGAGTACATAATGAATAAATAAACAGTGTGAAATTTTAATTAGCAAAGTAATAATATTTATTGATTTTTTAAAGATAATTTTAATAAACTTACTTAAAGCTTAAATTTAAAATAATTCATAAAGTGAGAAATATTTAATTGCTGTTTTGATTGGATTCTCGAGTCAATAAAGAACCTTAAAAAGTTATTTATTTACGATCGATGAGCATACAAAGTAAGGACGAAAGCAATTTAGAAATATAAAAGAATTTACAATTTTCTTTCTTGACATTTAAGTAAGCAAAATAAATTCGAATTACAGATCATATTTAGGCATTATACATATAGAAATTTTAAAAATAGAGAAAAAATCGAATTACTTACGAATTCGGATAAAAAATGTTTGAATTAACCAAGTTCCCCAGTAATAATAATGATTTAATTCACCTATAGTAAAGCAGGTTTGGTGTATAAAAGTCACACTGTACTTTATCAGCTACACTCCAGCTTTCTGGATTGAGATTTCTTTATGTTGTCTTTAACATTACCACTGTTCAGGATAGTGTCCATTCGAGTTTCCTGCCCAATAAGAAGTTAGGGGTTTTTGTGATGTAAAAACAACTGCATTCCTCCGATCATAAATCTGTCAGTCTACTTCCACCCCTTTTTTCCACGAATGGTTCAATCCGAAGACACCATGAAATTACAGGATTCTTAAACCGTCCTGCTCGTAAAAGCTTCCTGGGTTGGAAAAGAGATTATTTTGTGTATTTCTTTCCTTATATGGTATATTTCAATGTTTCTGGACATAATTATCAAGATTTTGGAAGAGAAATGCTGACATTTTACATAAGAGAAAGAACGCTCCCCCCAAAATGAGAGCTAGATATATTTTTCTAGCATTAAACACACAGACGCACAAAAAATAAATAAATAAAGATGTTACAGAAAGATTAAAAATATATGAGAATTTTTTTTTTAAATCAAAAGTGAATATATCCATTTTACAAAGTTGGTTTTAGAAGTGGATATTTTTAGTTTTGCTAAAGAATTAAGAACTTTGGGTAATTTTACAAAGGGAAAAAATAAGTAATAATAAAAATAAAAATTGAATGATACTGCGCCCTCGTACAGTTGGGTATTCAGATGAGAAAATTGTAACAAAACGCTTTTTTGAAAAAAGCGTATATGTTCACTTTTGTCAGAAAGCTCCTCATATGTAGTTCTTCAAAAATATTTAACCTTTCATTTTTAAAGAAGCTTTTTTATCACCAACTTTTCTTTTGAAATCTAGGGAATGCACATTTTTAATAGAGAAAAAAGAATATAAAAAGTTCCCAAACTTTATTTTTAACTAATAATATTGTGACATTTGTTAAAATTCCTGAAACAGTTTAGCATTTGAATAATGTAATTATTATTAGCAGCTAACAACTTTGCATATTTTAAAAGGCTAAATTTTACACTCTCAGGATTGAAGATATTTCAATGCAATCACTGAATGTTACTGCTAGTCAAGTTTCTTTCTGTATAAAAAAATCGATAATAGAAAAAAAATTATAGTAAAGTTGGAGAGAAAAGAAATCCATTCATTCATATAAGTTTATCAAGGAAAGGTTAAAATATGTTTCACACCGAGTTAATATTTGTCTCCTGTTGTATAATAAATCGCATCATTATGGCTTGTATATCAAATTAACAAAATTTTTATATAAAATAAATTTTTTATAAATATATGATGAAAGCTAACATACTAAATGAATGTTATTAAAAAATTGTTAGCATCTCTCAAAGTTTCTTAAATCAATATTATAAAAAAATTAAATAATTATTTATTCCTTTTTTATATCGTGGAAAAATTTTCATAAATGTTTTCTTATATTTAAAAATATAAAAACAATATGCAAAATAAGCCCACAGTAAACATTAAAATTTAAACTGTTTTTTCATTTTTTGATTATTGTTACTCAATTCTTCTATCGAATTAATGTTATTTGTTAAATTCTAAGATATTAAGAAAACGTAGTATCGATATTTTCTCTTTCAACTCATCTGAAAGAAAAAAGTAATAAAGACTTAAGATTGATTACTTTCTCTTCTCTTCTCTTTACTTTCTGACATGCGAAGTAAAAAAAAAAATTATAAACGCCAAAAAATTCGACATCGAGATTTTGATGATTTTCTACATTAGAGTACCCGAATACGAAAAAAACATTTTCTGGAATTATATATGTCTGTCGCTTCGTCCGTCTGTAAACACACACTGATTTCGGTGTGTAGTCATTTGTCGGCAATATCGACTTGCCATGGTCCCCGATTCAGGGTAATAAAACTCGGCCTTGTGTCCAAGGGCTTGCAGGGGATGACTCTTTTATTAGGGAGTACACTAGAAAGTCTAGAGAAGAATACTGCCGCTGTTTACAGATGGGTAACGGAAAATTTCGGGATTTAGAAAACAGTGGCATCTCATTTCTTTCGTTGCTCTGAGAATTTATCTTTATTTATTTTACTACAGAAGGGAAAGTTTGCCCGAACCCCGGCAGTTAACAATAGTCACGCCACGCAAACCCCTGAACTCGGAGTCGGAACGGCTCCCTATAGGTGACAACAATGGTCTGCGAGAGAATTTAAAAACCAACTTAGTAAATAAAAGTTCACTTTGGTTTTTTTAGCGTTTCAATAAATAATTCTGCAAATGTCGTGGATACGCAGAATAAAATAATACGTTCGATTACTTTTTCAAAATTTGCCGACTCATTTAGTTAATTTGCCGACTTCAGAAAAATCGGGAGGGGGGGGGGGGGGGCGGCCCCCCCCAACCCCCCTTCGCCTCGTCCCTGCTAACATCTAAATGTTTAAACTCACCTTTTACTCTTAGTATCTATAGTATTTTCAATTTTTTAGATTTTATTTTAAATTTGGTTATTTTGTTTAATTAATGAATTTTAGTTTAGGAATTGCATTTTGATTACTAATTCTTTAATATCAAAAATTATTTATATTATTTGGTCAATTATGCTGTTTCATAGTTGGAAATCTATTTTTGGCAATCTGTGATGTCAAGCTAAGTGGCGGTATATATTAAAAATGTTGAATTCTATTAAGGATAAGTAGAGACATTGAATATTTAATGTTTAATAAATAGTATGGATATTTTATTGAATGATATATTTATTGTTTTTAGTCCAATATATTGCTGTATTACATATTTTTATCTTGAATTTTAGTCCTTTCTATACAGTTATGTTTTATTGTTAGGGTTAGTTTATGATTTTTCTTTCTAAATTCTTTCATTTTAGGGTAAATTACCCTGTTTGTTTTTTCAACAACTTTAGTAACAGGGATGGTTTGTACAGCAAAATTAATTTAACCTGGCTAAAGCTTGTCCACAGCCAAGCTGCTATATTAATTGTTGAAAACTCCATATACTTGGATTGCCTTTTTCAATACTATTAATAACAACAGAGTTTTTTTACATGTTGACATATAAATGTTTAAACTTAATTTTATGTTCATGGTATCTATAGTATTTTCAATTCTTTAGATTTGTTTTAAATTTTGTTGTATTGTTCAAATAATGACTTTTTAGTATAGGATTTGCTTCTTGATATGTCTTGTTTACTTTGTTTCTGTATGATCATGTATAATAAGTTATATTTCGATTTATATTAATATATATATATAGTTAAATATTTAAAATAATCAAAACATGCGTTATATTTTCAATATATACATATATTAATCTAAAAATTAAAATTAAAATAAAGTTACCTTATCAATATTCATACAAAAGATAGTTTGATTAATGACTATTACACTATGAAAAAGGACAACCTAGAAATGGAATTCTAGCAATCAAATGCTTGTCAGCCTTGGGAACTGATATGTCGCATTAATCTAGATTTGTACCACCAACCCTCTGCGAAAGCCAATTGTTCGAAAAACAAAAAAGTAGGGGAATAAATCTCCAAAATCTTTCAAGATTAGAAACGAGAAAGTATATAACTTAAAGCATACCATTTCAATAGTCTTAATTATTGTTGATTTGAGCGTTATAATAAAGACAGTACCGCATTTAAAGTAAAAAAATATTTCTAAATTAGGCTATTAATATTGTAATAAACATCAATAAAAAATTAACTATAAATTTAAATTTAACCTTTTATGATAATATATATTATTTTGGAAATGTACATAAAAATAAAAATGAATATATGACGCAATCTTATTCTTAATCTAGTGGCGCCATCTACCTATGTAGTGAAATACTAATATCTTTGTGAATTCCATTATATATGATCACATCAAAAATAAATCTAAAAGACTATTAATTTAATGGTGTTAAATATTTCTTATTAACATAAGCGTACATGCAATTGATAAGATACCCATATCTCATAGCATTTTCAAGAAATGTATCAATATATGACCGCTGTTTATATCTGTCTGTGACTAAAATAGTGCTTCTATGAATATAATTTAAGACAATATTTCTATAAATTTGACGACTGATGTTGCTATTCCAAAAAGGTAGCTTGTTTATATTGAACTGAAAAGTGTTTCTTTTATCATAAATCTCAGTGCTTAATTTATTATCAACTATTTTAATTTCAAGATCTAGAAAATCTGCAGAAGAAAAACTTTCATTAGTTTTTAGTAATGTTAAATATTCTGGATAAAAGTCAATATGTGGTGTGTAGTCTTCTACCGTTGAACATATTAATAAATCATCAATATTTGAATGATATAAGAATTATTGTATTTTCTTTTTCATAATAGTGTAAAAATAAATTAGCTAGAGCATTACATGCTGGTCCACCTTGTGAAAGTCATTTAATTTGTTGGTATAATTTATTGTCAAAGCTAATATAATTTTCTTTTAATATGACTTATATTAATGTATTATTTTTTTAATATTAATCATTTTATATATGCTAAAATCTTCATGAATCTGTAATAAAATTTTTATCATATCTTCAATATCTACACTATTGAATAAATCTTGAAAATCAAAATTATGCTCAGAATAAACATTAATATCTTTAATACTCTTTATAATTTCATAGCTATTATTAATAATAACTGTATTATTTTATACTTTTAATTGTTTTACAGATATTATTGTAAAATTTTACGTGATTTCTTTACATAACTATCACTCTCATTCGTTACGCTTCTAAATTTGATAGGATTTTTTTTAAAGAAATTTTGGTGTAAGAAAAATATGGGGATAGTTCACTTTCTCACAATAAATATTTAATTTTTTATGAAAAACTTTAATTCTATGATCTATTTCTTTTGTACTAAAATTAGTTTCAATATATGTCTCATTATTTAGAATATGTTCCTTAAGCACTTTACAATAATAATACTTACAAATGTTAGCATAACTGTTAGGTACTTTGTCAACATAAACTGTAACAAATTCTTTCTGCAGATCTTCTATCTGTGTTTTTATATCCTGGTATCTAGTTTCATCATATGCTTTAAAGTTGTGTCTATACAAATAATTTAAAACCTTATGTTTATACTCCTCAAAAGCTTCTAGAGGCATACTATATTTTATTGCCATTTTCAATATAAATTTCTTTTTTCAATTGTGTTTTAATACTATATATATATAATTTTGAAGACAGAATTCCACAACTATTATTTACGAATTTTCTAGAGCAATAAAAGTTTTGTTTACAATCATTGCCAACAAATATCATTGTCAATAAAAATAAATAGATACATTACGCTGAATTTATTTACGTTTTGACTATGATTATCCTTGACTTTATTAGGCTCCTATGCTTTTTCTCCATGAAATAAAGTGCAATAAAGATGTGCATTTTGATTCTCCATTTAGAATTCCATGCAAAAATATAATTGTTAACGTGTAGCTCCTATCGCTTAAAAAATGTTTCTATTGCTATTTAGTGTATTTAACTGCTGCTGGTGAAATAACCATTTACATAATAAGCCTATGACTTATTACAATTCAATGTATATATTTCCATTTCTCTAAAAAAGAACGCAACTACTTTTTAGTCAATTCAATGCATACATAACAATACGTTTAGAAAATATTCTCATTAAAAAAGAAATTGAGTTATATACTGGAGTATGATAATTAAAACTATTAATGCTAGTAACTAATAACTTAAGTTAGTAACAAAAGATTCTGCATATTTTGAAGGAAAAAACAACAGTACAGTTTTATGTTTGCTAAATTGGATTCCGTCAAACAATCAGTGGTCCTTGTATAAAAACTGGTTCTAACATTTTGGGGGAAAAAAAACCTTTTTCCACTGAGTAATATTAAGTTTTTTGCTCTAACGTTCCATTTTAAATGACAAAAACACATAAATTAATCAAGTAGTACAAATCTACTAATGATCGTAGTAGGAAAAATCCACGAAAAGGAGAGGAACGCAAATTGAGAAATGTTACATCCTCGCAGAGTAATGTCACTCGCGGCAGTTTTTGGCCTACTTCTGAATCTTCAACATTGAGATATCAGTGGTATTTTGTCAGGAAAATGATTTCATTTCTTTGATACTGGAAGATGAAATGCCAGTTTTTTTTCACTGATTCGTTTGTACCCATTGCATGTTGCCTGACATGTCCAATACGCAAGTGTGACAGAACACTGTCCTATTTTGTGTTATTCTAAGACTTACAGTCCTTTGCAGCACATTTAATTGCGTGAAGTTCATTTTGTGCTTCAAGATTCCACAGTGTTTGTCGGTTTGAATAATAATAATGAAAAAAGAAGGAGATTCGAACCACTAGTCAAAAGCAACATGATGTTTTATGCTTGATTTGTCTGGCTCAATTGCATCAGGCGTTGCATCTTGTGCATAACAATTTTTACATCACACAATTTACAGAAAGAATACCAGTCTAAAAATAGTGTAATGTTACAAAAAACCTTCCAGTGTCTTGAGACATGTTAAAGTATTAGTTAATTACAAATTGGAAAATCTAATATTTTCCGAGCTATTATGACAGTGATATTTTGTTGGATTTTTACTAAATTAAAGATTTTGTAACAATGCCTAAATTTAGTAACATTAAAGAAAAATTGTACGGTTATAAAATAGTTATCACTGAAAAACTATTTTTTAAATTTTAAAGTGGTTTAAAAAATGACCTTGTTATGGTTTTTTTAGGTCACATTCCGGGAAGCTTATGTTGGCAAAAACGGAGCCGATTTAGCAGCCATTTCCATCTATCCCATCCTTTGCCGGTATTCATCAAAATATAATGGCGAAACTTCGAGAATTAAGTTTGTCCTAAATGTCTTTAAAAAAAACATCGATGAATAACTTGATGAGAGAAGAAGAGGTCCTTTCTGAGTACACATTTAGCATAAAACCTGAGCCCTAACCCAGTTCAGAGCCTCCCAAAACATGGGTCAAATGATGAT
The DNA here is from genome assembly GCA_013235015.1 of Araneus ventricosus. Classification (NCBI taxonomy): domain Eukaryota; kingdom Metazoa; phylum Arthropoda; class Arachnida; order Araneae; family Araneidae; genus Araneus; species Araneus ventricosus. The sequence goes on along the minus strand of BGPR01024558.1, from coordinate 13,429 downwards.
TTAAAAATCGAGCATAATTTTGGGATCGAGAAACGAATAACTCTTGCTTTATTAGATTTTACAATATTAGTAATTAAAATAACAATAAAGACCATCTTGATTAAGATATTTCATTAAAATCTATGACAAAGCTGCGCTAAATGAAACTTCTTTATATATGTCTTTTTTAACCCTCTGACTGCTATCCCGCGGATTAGAAGTAAGTCTATTTTCTGCTGCATCCTACGATTTTCAAGCTAATGGGTTTGCTTAATACTTTTAAAGCGTTGAATCACATTATACTAATAAAGCATTACATGCAAATAAAAATTCGCTCGATTCAAAGGTATTTGAATATGTTTTCAAACGTTTTCATTTAAATAGTGATTTTTAAAAAATTCGGCTGTCAGAGGTTAATGCTTTGTTGAATAATACTGCAATGAAAAAAATTTAAGTTTGAATTTTTGATTCTTCATGTGTGAATGTATACATTCAGATGAAAAAACTTTTTTTCATCCAAATAGGTGGCCATGAAAATATTTTTAGAAGCGAAGAAGAAGTTTCATTCAATATTCATAAAATTTTGATCAAATAAACACTTTTAAATTTAGTCGTAAGAGTGATCAAATTTTCGTAATTAAAAGATAACCAAGTCATTTTCATGAAACTTTTCTTACATCAGTTTTTCATCATAACGATGAAGTTACAGAAGGAATCGTTTATTGGAAGATTTACGTTATGCATCTTTAATGTTTATACACATATTCCTATACTCTTTAAAATTAGATTGCAGCATTTGGAGTATTCACATCACTAAAATACAACTCTGCCACATAGAGCCAAAAGCTTTAGTTTAGCTTAGCATACGTTATCCTTCAGAAAACCATTCTGGGAATAACATAAATCGGCTAGTGTGCACCGGGTCTAAGACCCTGCTATATGCATCAANCCCAGTGCACACTAGCCGATTCGTGTAGTTGAAGCCATAAAAATAACAATTATAACCCCCATTCCCCCTGCGTGTTTCCACAAGGGGAATTTGGGTTACTGTTGTTATTTTTATAGTTTTAACGATACAAATAGGCTAGTGTGCACCGGGCCTTAGATTTACTTTCCCCTTTCTGTCTCCGTGATACTGCCAAGTTCCATGTATTGGTGGCAATTTAATCAAACCAACTAAAACTTTTTGCTGAATCTTTTGTTTCCACGTTTAGAAAAACGTAGAAGATCGTTGTTCATCATTGAGGAGGAAGATAATTGACCCTGTCCTATCCTTCTTTCCAACCTCTTCTTTGGGAAAGCGTTCTTTCCTTCATTTTAAGAAAAGTTTTCTTTCCCTAGGAAAAAGATGAATGTTTATTTTTTATTTATTTTTTTTTTGCTTAGAAAAGCAAAAGAGAAATTCAGTGGATGCAGAAATAAAACAATAATAAAGATGACGCTTCGTTAAAACATAAAGATTAAAATTTTCGTTAACCGTTCGTGTTTCGGTTATCTGAGTATTATCAGATGAAGAAAAGTTTCGGAGCAAAGTAGCTTCCATATTTCAACATTTATGATTATAGAGGATAAATAAATCCATCTCGATAGTGGCCAAACAAATCGGAAACGAAGCAAACTTATTTTTCTACTATTGGAAAAAAAATTGATAGACGCTCGTTGTGCCGATTGACAACTTCTCTCTCGATAGTAAATGCTCCTTATTACGTAAGACGTAAGGCCATTTACAACAATTTCAAAAATGAAACCTGTTTCGGAATTTATTAAATTGGCTTCAATGAATTTTTATGAAAACACCTCATATTCTTAACTGTTACAGCATCCAGCTTTTGAACCAACAATTCCCAGACCGAGGAAAAGACCGACAGCAATATTGGACCAAGTCTTAGAGCATTTCCCGTCTGTAAAATTAGGCAAGCTAATGCCTATCCGGTATCCAATAGGCAGGATCAGACATTCGATGCCAATCTGGACGATTAAACTTTTCTGAAAACTCGAAAATGCAATGAGCTAGATGAATGAAATTTGGTTTGTGGCCTTATCATGAAAAACTGAAGGCCTGTATCAAATTTTGCACTCATTCAGGTAAAGGGAAGAGGTTCAAATACTCGCTTTCATTCACTGTCCTACAATCTACAAAACACTTGCTGGTTTATTATATGATGATTAGAAACAACTTAGGTTAATAAATCAGTGGTAAGAAACTATAAGATTCGTACTGCTCTTTTAAAATTTTGATTAGATGAAATATGTATTTTGTCATGACCTACGGCGTTTCCATGCGTTATTTAATTTTTAAGAATAGTAATTGTTGCTAAGCTATGCGTGTTACAATTTCTTTCTCGCATTTATCTATATTTTGTAAATTTTTGGTGGTTCGTGTATTGATGTCAGCCTCGTTATAAGTTTTGTGAAGATTGTTTTGAAAATATGCATCATTGCTTAGAACTTTTGTAAATAAAATTCTTCACCTGTACCGTTTGTTTCGATTCAATTCGTATTGTTTTTATGAACTTTGTAAGGAATTTTGCGAGATGGTATGCGAAATAAAAGTTCACTGTTTTCCCTCCGATTCACGCTTTGTTAAATTTCTTTCTTTTTGTTTTCGCTTTCTGTTTAAAATAATTTTGTCATGTATCCCACAAAGTACATCTAAAATTGCACTTAACTGTTTCTGCAAAAATTCAAAAACCGGTTTCTTGCAATCTCGGTTTTGTATAAAACCTAATCACACCCCCATTAACAATGAACAAAGGCGAACTTTCCAAAGGTAACACTTTATCACAAACACTACAATGCACGCCATTTGCCTACAAGATTGTCACATTATCTCCGTACCATTTAATGCAGCATCTCTGATGAACATCGCCATTTCCTGAACAAGAATTGTGAAACTTACTGGAGAGCATGCCTTGAGTCTTATCAGTTCTAAGACCTGAATGCCGATGAGTTCTTTGTTTCTCGCTGGCAGCGGAGAAAATTAGTTCAAATTGGCGTCATCCCCGCTGCGACCTGTCGCCATCAATTAAATTCGGGACAACCCTTCAAGTTTTCCACGCTTTCTTCTGAGTTGCTCTCGTGCCTGTCGTCGTGTGTGTAGACGTCAAGTGTCGTCATCGGCACGCCTCCACGTGATGACAGAAGACGACGCGTCGTGAGACTGACGATTGTTGTGCTTTCTCGTTGATGACTAAACAGCATGCTTGGAATGGTTGACATGGTTTCGCACATCTCAATTTGATTGCTTGGTTAGTTTTTTTTTTTATTAGGTATGTTGCCTGTGTTTTAAGGAGCTCAACGGCTGCCCAGTTTTTTCAAATGAATTTCCCATTTCTTGCCCAAGTCATTGCAATAATTACAGAGGAACTTTGGTTATTCGCATGTTTTTCATTCACATTCGTTGGTTGTTCCTTCTTATTATCTCTTGAATATCCGATTAAAATAATGCTAAAATTCGAATTTATGTTGACTAATTCGAAATCAAAACTAAAAATTGTAAATTTTTTTCTAGTTTTTCTTTCGTCCGTACATTGTGCCCACAATGAATATAAGTGAATAATTTTCAAAGGCCCTTAATTCACCCGATAGCTTTACTGCTGTACTATGTATTCAGTCGAAAAAAGCAATTAAAAAAATTCCCCACTTTTTACAAAAAAGCTTTGAATACGTTAGATGTGAATTGTGCGGTTTATTTTCAAGCTTTATTGTACAATAATTGTATTCATGCTGTTTATTCTTTAAAAGCATTTACTTATTTATTGAAATTTTTATTTCGAAATTCATAGAAAACTTCAGCATGATCTTATTACATTATTCAAATTACTTTATGTTCATTTATTAATCATGTATCACTAGCTGACTGGGGATGAAAATAATTTCATGTCTTTTATTAATAAAAAAATTTAATAATTAATTAATAATCGAGAAACGACCACTAAAATCCTCCTTATGTTTCCATATCTGTGAGCAAAATCCGAAGTAGTTATGGTATAACAGTTACAGTTATCTCATATAAAATGAACCTTTAACAGCTATTTGGCGTAAACGTCATATGGGAGAAAGTAAAAATATATTCAATGTCACGTAAAACGCGTTTTTTAAAATGCATACTTTTAATATAAAAAATAATTCAATATAAAATATTATAACACACAAAATCCTCTTATCGTCTTCAACATTATTTTTAATTAAAATAGAAATATCATTTGTACTAGACGATTTTTTAAAAACCGCCGAAAGCTTTTTCCTTAAGTTGTTAATAATTTTTAAGAATGATGCAAAATTTAATTTAACATTGCGAGTGACAACTCGCAGTGTTTAATCGAATAAATAAATAAATAAAAATTTAAAATATCTATAATATTTCCATTCAATATTAATGGTAACACTAAAGATAAAGCAATCTTTTATGCATATGGAAAAATAGTTTTCAATTAATAAAATTTAACTATTTAACTAATGAACACGAAATCTTCCCTAAAACTTTCCTTATGCTTCATAGTATATCTAAACAAAATTGGAAGAAAATTTGTTCAGTAGTTTGGATTTTTATAGAGTACGAACTATTTACGACTTTCACTTTTATTTATATAGATTAAACGCCTAATTTTCATTTAATTTTGATTTTCTATGTAAGGCGTCATTTGATAGTGAGTTTGAGATTACAAGATTTCTTAATAATTATTGTAATTAATTATGGAATATGTTAAGGACTAAAAAAGAAAAAGAAAACAATTCTTATCAAAAATCTAAGAGGTCAAAACAAAATCGTAAAAGCGTGAGGCGCTGAAAACAATACAATAATGAAATAAATTCAGAATGAATATCATAAGAAAGAAAATTCCTACACATGCATTAAAAATTTATTATAAATGTGATTAAAATTCCATTTAGAAGGCACTAGAGCTGGTTCTATGGATCCAAACTAAACAAAATTTCACTAGATTGTAGTACAAGTGATGTGATCTATGAAAAAAAAGGTTAAACGAGGTGGTGCACTACCTTGCAAAAAAAGTATATTTTGAACGAAAAAAGACTTAACGTCCAGAACTGAATGTTGGCAGTAATTTTAAACTAACTAAAAAAACTCGATTAAATTATTCAATTTTGCTTCAGTAATAAGAAGAATCTGCAAAAATCGCCTCAGATATTGGCGCAGTGTCACCTATTGACGAAAATTGTAGCTTTTTTGCTTCTTTTCTTCATCTTTTTTTTTTCGTTTCGTTTGGAGCCCTAGAATTGGCTCTTGGCCTTCTCAACAGACGAACTTTAATTATAGCAATCATGTATTGTTTAGCAACGGATTCGGAAACCCTCCGCGCTTTTGCGCATGCGCCGATCGGAGTTATTTTCATCAAAATAGGGGGAAAGTGAAGAATGGAAGAGTGATGTTTACATTTTACTGATCGTGATCTAACAAAGAACTCCGGAAATGCGCTCATATGACTCATTGCCTGACACCCCTTTCCTGTGTAAAATCGTCCAAAAGTGGTAGTCTCTGAATCCATTGCTGAAATAGAGTATTTTTTATCGGCGTCGCACACTTTAACGATCTTTTTCCACCTGCATATTTTGATTTTAAAAAGCTGTTTTCTTCTTTTGAGCTTACTAATAAAAGCGTGTTTTTAGTTATTTATTATTTCAAAGCTATGCTCAAGAAATACATCAATTATTATTTTTATTATATTCTTATTCAACGGCATTCATGGCTTAGGAATGGCCGCCAATTTTGTCGCTATATTTCGGTCGACATTTAAACTCTCATTTTTCTCAATCATAATAACCCGCTCTGACAATGATTGACCTACGAACGAATTGTAGACGGTCTGCTTCTAACGAGTCCCTTTGAATATTGACAGAGATGCATAATAGAATAAGGACGAAACACCGTCGGACGACGCAAGGCGAGGCAGTAGACCGTTATCGATCCTTTTGTGCTCGGGTGGGAAAGTCAACGCCATTCTCGTCACTCTGGAGATTTGTAATGAGGCTACTTGGAACTGTCAAACTCGTTTTATAGGTGGAACCTAACTAAGGACGAAAAGCCAGCCAAATGGAGCGCTTCCTTCTATTTGGCCTTTCGTGGTCACTTAGTGACAAGGATCGCTGATGTAAAGCTTTGAGAATAGATATATCAACTGCAGAGAATTTCTCTCTATGGCATAAAATTAAAGGGGCTTTTAAGTTTCCTACTATTTGACCCTTTTTAAATTCTCGTTTAAGATGTATACAAAGAGAATGTATTGCAATTATCGAAAAATTCGAGCCGAGAATTCGATGAATCTCCATTTTTCAGACCTCCAGGAGATCGAAAAACAAATTTTTTGAATTATGTTTGTCTGTATGTCAATACGATAAGTCAAAAACGCAGCAAGCTAGATGAATGAAATTTGGCATATAGTTTAATCATCAGAGATGTAGCTATATTTCAGATTTTGGACCAAATCTATCGAAGGGTTCACCATCTGTCGATCTGTATATTCGTGTGTGTATAAAAGCGAGAACTCAAACATTCCACTACCTAGATCAGAGGTCCCCAACTAATGGCACGGGGTACGCGAAAGTCATCTTGTTAATGGCGGAAAAAACAATACACAAGAGATTAAAAAAAGGCCGAATTTTGTTCCCCACGTTCGTTTGAAATGTGAAAGTTCTGCAAGTCCTAAAAGTTTATTCACGGAATAAGAAAGTATATTAAGACTTAGTAATTGATTGATAATTGGTTGTCATCAACCCCGCCCACTACCATTACCAATCATAATGTACGATTATGCAATGTCTTCACAAAAATTTTAGCTTCAGTAGAGCCACTGTTCTTTCTATTCATTTTTTTTTTTTTTTTTTTTCTTTTCGCTTAGAGTTATCCAGAAAAATCCCGAATGCTCTCAAAGATTCTTGCGTTTCGACGTTTTCATTTAAAACACGATTAAAAGCAGACATGAATAGCAGATTACTACGATGAGCATAAGTTAATATGAAACTATTTCAATTGTATTTTCATTTGTTTTGGCTTATTATTATAACATATAATAATAAGCCAAAACAAATAAAACGTAAATTCGAAAATAAATCCTACAAATGTTATTAAATGAACTCGTGTCGTATGACACTCTAAGCTAACCTAAGCCCGAAAGTTATTAATAAAAATTTCTTTGCACGAAAAGATGGTCACGGTGGGGGGGGGGGGATATAAGGCGGGTTCTCAAAAATACGAAGTCTAATGAAGGGTTACGGGAGCTAAAAAGATTGGTAACCGCTGACCTAGATAAATGAAATTTGGTGTATCGTCTTGCCACCAAAATTGCAGATTTGTGTGAAATTTGAATTCAATCAGTTTAAAGCAGTGTTTCCCAACGTTGGAAACACTGCTTTAAACACGCCCCAAAGGGGGGCAATTCGAAAATGGACTCGACGACATGGAGTAATATTAAAACTTATATATATATTACATAGGGGATATAAGAATTTTAGAAAGGCCTAGGTGGAGTATGCTACAAAAAGGTTGGGAAATATTGGCTTAAAGGAAAACGTACCAAATGCATACTTAATTAATTGTCTTCACTAAACTGCAAAGCACTAAATGCGGCATATTGTTATAGTATACGAGAAATTCAAGGGAAGAGCATCCCCACTGGTTTAGGAGGGAGAGATACGAGGTAGCAAAAAAAAACAAAAAAAAAGAAAAAAAGAAAACAGTTTTGAAGTCACTTTCATTCATTTTCTTACGATCTCAAAATTGGAAAAAATAATCATAAATTAATGATAGATATTCAGAAAATCTATTTTAATAAGACATGGTACATTTTCGGAATAATTTTTTTTTCATTTTAATTATTATGAAAAAGTTTTGACAACATTGTATCCTAGCATTAAAATCAGAACAATTGTATAAGAAAAAACTGATATTGAACTGACTATTTAAATTTAAAAGGTTTTTATTTTCAATTTCTACATGACTCCCACTATTTTAAAAAATAATAATATTTTATTATAATTATTTTTACATTTACTGAAATATATTACACAAGGTTGTACAAGCATTTTAAGATACAGATAAACTCCTGTTAAATACAATTTTTTTTTTTTTACTGAAGCTACACGATGGCTATTTTGGGGCTGACCGCGTAATTTTGAACCGCGGTCAGATGACTAGGAAGACATCTGACCTGCAACCTCTCTCAAAACTTCCGCATCACACCAACGGGTGGACGTTTTGCCCCTTACGTATGATTTAACGTGCAACAGGCCCAATACATGACGGATATTCAGTGCAATCGGGTTTCGAACATGGAAGTCTCGGACTCCGAGGCCGACACCTTACCACTAGGTCACTTTCTTTGCATGGTTTTCGGTGATCTTGTTTCCGCTAACCACAATACACGCTGCGCTTTCTCCTGAGCAGTCGCTATTTTCTTTTATTATTACAGCTGCCAAGTAACTAGCGCCATCTACCTCAGACTATTCACACAAAACAAAAACTGTTATATATCTTCAATTTTTTGCCACAAACTGCATTTCCTTTAACTTTTTCATATTTTTGTTATTAATTTTTAGAATAATAAAGATATTTCTTGTATACCCTGTATTTTTAAAGTAGTTCGAATTTTTTTAAATGTTAAAATATTTTAAATTTCATTAAAATTATCCAAAAATATAAGCGCAATAATAAGTTAAATTGATCATGAACTCTTATTTAAAATAGATTTGTCCCATTATTTTGCACGATTGAATTGAGCAGATTTATTGCATTCTGAACACAAATCAGATAGTACGACGTTCTCATTAGTACGTCGTTTTGGAATGGTCTCTTTAATAACGTATTAAAGAGGTTTTACTGTATTTCTATATCAATAAGGTGGCCAACCATCCTACTTTAGGGAGGACAGTCCTTTTTTCGTAAGTTCTGTCCTCCCTCGTAAAGTGTCCTCCTTTTCCATATTTGAAATTAGAAGAATGAATTTAGATTTAAATTCTGAAAAATTAATACAATAGGAAAATGAACACGTTAAATTGATAAAAGATGGTAAAAATATTTAGTCATTTCAAAAATGAACATATTTCATGCGATTTATTCTTGTTCAGTTTTCGTTGTACTGCCCTAGAATTAATGTAGCAGTTGAAAGGGTATTTTCACTTGCTAATGATTTTTGGACACGTGAGAAATCGAGATTGAAAAGTGATACTTTAGCTGCAGATCTTGCCGTAAAATTCAATATGAAGGATGTTTCTTGCTCAGATATTTCGAATATATTGTTAGAAGTGAAAGCATGGAATTCTATGGAAAAGTAATCATTTAAATAATAGTTAATAGGCATGTATATAAGCATAATTACAATTTAAAACGTTACAAATGTTTTTATTATGCATTTATCATATTATAGTGTACTAGAAAATCACCCGTCATAGTATGATGGATGCAAATTGCCTCTTCATTCGAGAGATTTCCCATCAAATTTCACGTGTTTAAATAGATATATATGCGAGAGAAATGTTTAACATGGATTGAAAACAAATAAACATAAAAAAAACATATGTTTTATGACAGGAAATATTTTTTTGTTTAAATATTATTTACATATTTCTTTTTTCAGAAAACCTCTTGGAAAAAACATTCCGTGTGAAGTAAGTGCCTTTCGTTGTTTAACAATTTTATTTTAATTCAATAGCCATGAAATTCTCAGCTTGTCAAACGTAAGTCAAAAGTTAAAATTCCATAGGAATTCTTTTTCGAAATTCTAATCAAAACAAAGCGCTTCTCTGCTTTTTAAACGTTGACAAAAAATATTATCAAATTATATCATCACGATTGCAATAAATAATGAGATGCATCGCGGCGTCCAAACTATATCACGCTCATGATATACCACTGATGTAATTTACTACTTTCTATTAAAAAACGGAAAATAATTTGAAATATACGATTAATATAATTCAAAATTTCTCGAGAACTATTGATCATAGCGAGATAAATTTTATATCAATGGATAGCAAATTTTATTTCACTATTTTAGAGCTATTAAATTTGAAATTAGAATGACAATTACTCTTTTAAACTTAAAATGACTGAAATTTAGGTTCTCTAACAATGAAATAATGCTGTTTAACGCTCGCAGTGCTATGGCGCGAGTTTTATTGTTGGTGACGTCAGAGCGTTACCGAGAGACAGATCTGGGCTATTATATTAGTAATTCTGTATTATTGTTACAATGAACAAAATGCTTCTTTTATTTACGATGCTTTTTTCTTTAATTTATTTGTGTCCCCCTTTTCATTGGAAAAAAGTTGGTCACCGTAATATCAAGATCTCACTGTTTCTGATAACCTTATAGATTATTCATCTCAATGGACGGCTTCTTTTTAAAAATTCCTTTTAAAACTTGAATTGTAACCAAATCGAAATAACCCGGAAGTTCAAAAAACCAACCTATTCATTTTTATTTTACTAAACCACCCTTTACCGTTCCCTATAACCCTATTTAAAGAACAATAAACGAGTGTAAATTTAAATAAAAAAATACCATGATCGAACATGATCCTTTTTGATTTAATTTATAGCGGGAAAAAGTAAATAAAAATACCTTTAAATGGTTTCACTAGGCCAAACGAACAGTGCACGCACTGGTTTGACATTTAATGTTTGTTCCGGGAAAATTTCACTTTCCCTCCTTTTTTTTGTTTTATTCTTTTTATTTTTCTTTTCTGCTTTTCTTTTCCCACCACCGCCCTCGAATCGTTTGCGAATACTGCGCCACTTTGCTCCAAATGCTTCCACATTTGGAGGCATTGATAAATTTTGTTGCTCTTTTCGGGTTTCCAGGATTTATTTTATTTTTATTTTTGTGTGTAAGAAGAAGCAGCAGCAACAAGTCCGCCGCGAAAGAAATACTCGATTGAGACAGAAAAGGATTGAAGGGAAGGAATAAAAATATACACTCATTGAAGACCACCGAATGGTTTTCAACAGTTCTGTGAATGACTGAGAAAGAGAGGTAAATAAATGGGATTTTTATTGCTTTTTTCTATCGCATTTTAGTGGCATACTTTCTTTTTTTTGGAAATGCAAACTGGGTTCTTTGCAAGCAAGAGCAATACGATGGGTATTCGGTTAACGAACTTCATTCAACGAAAGACGGAATTCATTGTTCGTTAACAGAGTATTGATTTTTATAGGAACTTTATTAATTCGTTCTGTCGACCCCAAAAATAAATGAAAAAATGTATAACTTCTTACTAGGTTTGATAACCCTATATATTATTTCTGTTCTCAACATCTGTTTTTCTCAATTAATACAACGCCTACAGCGATCAGTGGAGAGGAATTTTTAACAGACTTCCGACATAACATTCTCAATTTACCTTAAAACGCATTGTTTGTTTAGAATTGGAGTTAAAAGATAAATTCAAATATCATAGGCCGAGAGTGGTCAACTTTTTTGCGCTGAAAAGCCTTATTAAGTTTTGGAAGTTGGTCAAAAGGCCGTACAAGCACAATCTTAAGGGTTATTGTTGCGTAATTATTATTTCATTACAGACGATTGCATATTTCAATGCAAATTTTAAATAACTGGTAAGGCCGCAGGTTCCCACCCATGTCATAGACATTGTGGTGAATAGATAATCTTGCGATAAACGAGCCTAAGGATACAAGCGCAAATTGCCATCGCTTTCTCAATGCTGTTTAGTTACGCATTTTCAGAACAACGAAATCTTCCGTCTGCGTGAGTTGAACGTGGTAGTTATGCACCCAGTGATGTGTGTTCATGGTATTTAAAAAATGAGTATTACTAATAAAATATACTGTTTACCATCTAACAGTTTCCCGTTGTCATTCTCATAAATGTCATATCTTTTTTCTATTTTCCAAAGCTAACCTATATAAATCACAAAAACACCAAGAGTGAAAAAAAAACAACCAAGAAACCCGGGAACAATTAAAGACTAAAAGAGTACATTGTATTCAGAGCGCGCAAAATGCCACTGCAACCAAAATACAAATGTAGACAAAACTTTTTTAATGAAAAGTATAAATAAGTTATATTGAAAAAGTGTTGGAAAAAAATAGAAGAAATGTAGAAAAGAATCCGGCCTTACAGACTTTATCGAGGGTTACCTGCAGGCAGGGATTTAAAAATGGGATCATTTTTTGTGAAAGGTCTGACGTTCGTCCAAAAATTGACTTCTCGGGACCAGAAAAATCTCAAAAGAAAACAAAGACATTAGACAAACGAAAGACACTATATAAATCACGTAACTTATGCAGCCTTTTCTAGAGTCACTAAATCTAACAACATTTTTGGATCGATTACCGAAAAGGATAAATTAAAAATTCAGAAAGATGGCATTCTGGCATCACGCAGTATATACAAAAAGGCTCTGTAAATACCTTCAAATCAATACTTCACACAAACTGTCTTTTCTATTTTTGTGTATATGTTACGGTCAGTGTGGTAAATCGGTTATTGTGCATAATCACAGGATCTTTAAGCGTAATTTATTAAGCATAATAAACGTTTACCTCCATTGACCGTAACATGTACACTTCGCTGATTATTTACTCAATAGAAGACTAAGTTATTTAAGTGCGGGGGGGGGGGAGGAAGGTTGAATGTGCGAAGGATTCGTATGGGTTTACTGGTCATGCAATTATAATAATACATATCTCTTTCTTGGCTTCTAAAGTGGTCAATATTCTTGACGCTCTCACTTTTTAGACCACATTAGTTCAGTTGTATAAACGCCCCGTTCTGAAATCACTTGAGGGTTATTTTTGGGACAGACCTCGTACTTTTGAACCGTGGTCAGATGAAGAAGACGACACCTGAGCTGGCACCTCTCTCCCCAAACTTCCGCACCACACCAACGGGAGGACGTTTTACCCACGACGTCAGATTTAACAACACGGCTGTTCTTCAGTTTAATCGGGTTGCGAACCTGGAACGCTCCGGTCCCGAAGCCGAGACCTCATCACTAGCCCCTTTCAGAGAACAGAAATCAATCACGTAGGGCAGAAAGGGGTAATTTATGCAGTTAACAGAATATCGTTCCGAAAACCTTTCGTTTTATATATAAAAGTTAACACTTCTCATTCTCTATTTTGTGTCAGTTTACGCTTTTATACGTTTCTCTTACCCCCCCCCCCTTTGCGTACCCTGTTGTTTCTGCGGTGGCAGCTGCAGATATTGTTTAGCAACGTATTCGGAAACCCTCCGCGCTTTTGCGCACGCGCCGGGCGGGGTTATTTTCATCAAAATAGGGGGGAAGTGAAGAATGGAAGGGTGATGTTTACATTTTACTGAGCGTGATCTAACAAAGAACTCTGGAAATGCGCTCATATGACTCATTGCCTGTCACCCCTTTCCGGAGTAAAATCCTCAAAAAGTGGTAGTCTCGGAATCCGTTGCTGAACAGTAGTAAGATGCAGTTCTGCAAATAATTCATAAAGTTCCGCTTC
>BGPR01024557.1:0-19229 GCA_013235015.1 Araneus ventricosus | reverse complement strand
AGAGAAACGCAGACAACCATGAATAAGGAACAGGCCCGTAATTTTGGAAAAAAAGGGCAATCTATGGCAGAAACGAAGCATATAAAGCCAAAACCGGACCCCATCGAGCGTTCCTCGGAAAGACCAGGGCCGGCGCTTTCTCCAGAGAAGACTCGCCAATAAATAACGGCTCTTTTGCACTTAAGAAAAGAAAAAAGAGAGAAAAAAAAGTAGCCGAAATTCCGAAGTCGCGTTCTCGGAAAAACGCGGCGAGAACTGAAAGGCGGGGAGAAGGGGAGAGGGAGGAAGGGCGTGGAATGCGAATCAATGGCTTTGATTCTCGCGCCCCTGGAAGCGGACCTTTAACCTCCCCCCTTGGGAAAGAACGTAAAAAGGAAGAAGGGGGGGGGGGGCGCACGAATGCGATTCTCGGAGGCCCCACCCACCCGTCTGTTTTGGGTGTGACGACCCCAGAAGTATCTCCGATGGGGATTTTTACGCGAAAGCTCAGAATGAATTTTCTTTATAGAAAAGATAAAATGTTTTTTTTTTAAAAAATCATAATATTTAAAGAAAATAAATGATACATTAATCGTTAAAAGGTGCCATTTTTCTTCTTTCTTGTCGCACTTAAAAATTTATAATAGTATGATGAGTAATGAAGGAAATAAGGATCAGTGGCGAATCCAGGGGGGGTCTGTCGGGCTGCAGCCCCCCCCCCCCAGAGCTAAACCAAAATTCTTGATTTTATTTAAAATCACTACAACTGTTTGTTCTTAATTTTCATTAATAATAATAATAATAAAATCGTGACAACATTGCGTTCTGGCTTGACAGGCTCGAAAATTTTCCTACTTTTCTAGTCGTTCCACTTGTATTTGTAGCGTTGACGCGGTCGAAAACATTTTTTCGCCAGTTATTTCATTGTATTTTTTATTAAACTATCGAAAGTATTGTATTGTTCTTAGAGATTCTTATTGTCAGGTGAGGAACGTCTGTAAAGTTCAAGTGTTTTGGTTTACATAAGCCATGAGGTTTGACATTCGTCACTACGATACAACATTTTTAAGACCTCAGCTTCCCCCCCCCCCGACCCGAATCCTGGATTCGCCACTGGTAAGGATTAATACTTTTCCTTAAATACTTTTAAAAATCAATCTCCAATGGTCAGAATTAAATCATTTAGCAGAAACCGATATGAGAATAACATGTTTTATCAGGAAAAGTCCGGAGGGGGGGGGGATGTCAGCTCAGGAATGAGAATTCATACGAAAGATTTTTTCAAATAAAATGAATCCATAAAAAAATGTTTTTCACCTTCAATTGATTTAAACAACTAACTTGACGCCTGAAGATAATATCTCACAATTTACAAGTTCATAATAAAAGAAAAAAATTCTGGAGTAAGCTGGAGATGTACATAAATAAAATAGTTGTAATAGTCAATAATATTTAATTACTAATATAATAGCCAAGATCTGCCTCTCGGTAACGCTCTGACGTCACCAACAATAAAACTCGCGCCATAGCACTGCGAGACGTTAAACAGCATTATTTCATTGTTAGCGAATCTAAATGTCAGTAATTTTAAATTTAAAAGAGTAATTGTCGTTCTAATTTCAAATTTAATAGCTCTAAAATAGTGAAATAAAATTTGTTATCGATTGATATAAAATTTGTCTCGCTACGATCCCGAGAAATTTTAAATTATATTAATCATATATTTCAAATTAATTTCGTTTTTTAATAGAAAGCAGTAAATTACGTCAGTGGTATATCATGCGCGTGTTGTTTATGTTTATTTTAACTGTTTTCAATCAATGCTAAAGATTTCTCTCGCGCATATATCTATTTAAACACGTCAAATTTGACGGGAAATCTCTCGAATGAAGAGGCACCCGTCATACCATGACGGGTGATTTTCTAGTAGTTTAATAGTACTTCAACAAAATAGTTAGAAATAAAACAAATAAAGCGACAGAAAATAATTTAGGAGAAGGAGAGAGAGAACCGATTAGTCGAGCACCAGAGTGATCAGAATCGTTTTACTTCCCCGTTTCACTTTGATTTCCGTCCCTTTTTTTTTCTTGGCTGAAACTCCTCGAAGTAAAAGCTTTACCTTTAAAGTTGTTCTTTCTGTAATTGTTTTAATATATTATTATATAAGTTTTCTTATTTTCTGTCATTAATTTGTTTATTTCCTGAATATTTTAAATGGTTCAAGAAATGAAGGAGACACGATGTACCTGAAAAAAAAAAGGATTGCAGTGGTTTCGACGGCGAAAATTTGCTGCATCAATCAATTTACACCTTACAAAAAAGTTAATAAAAGCTAAATTCAAGGAGAGTGCTTCTCAACCAAAATTCTTTAAAAAAAAAAAAAAATCCGGATAACAACGCGATTACACACTCTTACAAATAGATGTTGCTTCTTGATTGGAATCTATATGCAGTGGCTCCCAAAAGTGATCGTACACTTACGATTTTCAATGAAATAGGGCTCTATCCATTAATTAAAATTAATATTTCTGAATAGGTATTTAATAATAAGCTCTATAATCTATTCTTAACAAAAATACATGAAATATTTTAAAAACATAGTAAAGCTTTATTTTTAAGAAATCTATAATCAAAAAGTAGCAAAAACTTTCTCTCGCAAAAGTCTTCGTACACTTTAAAAAAATCTCTACATATTAGTAAATTTTCTAATTTTTCGTTAAATTAATATTTAGTGGGATATCTTTTAGCATCCACAACAGCTTTTAAGCGTTTGGGAATAGATTTCACTATTTTTTGTAATTTCTGCATCAATGTTCATCCATTCTTCCATCATTACTGTTTTTAGTTCGCTTTTCGTTTTAATGTCGCGTTTTCGTACTCTAACCTCCAGTTTTTTTCCAAATACGCTCTATTGGGTTTAAATCTGGCGATTGAGGTGGTGTTTTCAAATATTGTGGACAATTATAGAGACACCGGAGGCGAACGTTGAGAGCCGTGCGCTTAGGATCGTTATCTTGATAAAAAACAAAGTTGTTTCCAATACCCAAATTTTGGGCTGACAATTTTAATTGTCTCTTAAAATATTAAATAAAGAGCATGATTCATTATGCCATCAATAAATACCAAATTACCTAATCCTGATGCAGACCTGCACCGCCACATAAGGATACCTCCATCGCCATGCTTAACTGCTCCAACTAAGTTATTGGGACTAAGTTCCTCATTTTTTCTTCATACCATTATACGTCCATCGGAACCAAAAATGTTAAATTTGCTTTCATCTGCAAATAAGACATTATTCCAATACGTTTCGGGTTTATTTAACATTGATTTTGCGAAGAAAAGCCTAAGCTTTCTATTTTTCGCACTAACAAAGAATTTTCTACGGGCAGAACGCCCGTTTATTCCAGCTACTCTGAGAACTCGTCGAACAGTTTCAGGTGAAACTGAAGTAGAAAATTTTTCATTAAATTCTGCAGAAACTTTTAAAGCACTCAAACGTGGATTTTTCACAAATTTTTTAATTAAAAATCTCAGATCACGTTTTGACAACTTTGCCGATCGACCTTTTCTTACCTTGTTTTCGATCCGATTTTCTTCTTTAAAGCGTTTTATCACATACTACACTGTAGAATGGGATAAGTTAACTAATGTAGCGATATTCCGAACTGATTTACCACTACTATGATGAAAAATAATAAATTTTCGAATGCTGATTGTTGTTTCTTTACGAGACGATAATTTAAATTATGAATTTATCCAAAAATATTTCAGTGTACGAAGACTTTTGTGAGATAAAGTTTTTGTTACTTTTTGATTATTGATTTTTTTAAAATGAAGTTTTACTACGTTTTTAAAATATTCCACGTAGTTTTGTTAAGAATAGATTATAGATCTTATTAATAAATGCCTATTCTGAAATATTAATTTTAATTAATGGGTAGAGCCCTATTTCATTGAAAATTTTAAATGTACGAACACATTTGGGAGCCACTATATATAAAAGAGGAAAGAATCGTTTTTGTTTGTTCGTTTTTTTGGTACTTTATGCACGTCTACACCGTTGGATTTACGACGACCAAATTTAGCACAGTGGTGGATTAGCACAAGAGGGAGCTAACGCCGTAAAAATATTTTAAAATTCGAATTAGATTTTTAGTTATTTAATTAAATAATAAAAATTAAGTTATTTTTAGCCGTTTTTCGCCAATAGCTTCTGAAATACTTATGGTACGAAAATTATTTTTACATCACCTTAAAGAGCAAAAATTTATTTTTTTAACCTTCCATGGGCGCGCGTACGCAAGAAATACTTGCATTCTGCATCGTATTACATATTTGTATCGTTCTTTTATAAATTTAAATGCAATTTTTATTTATAAAATCTTTGTTTACTATTAAGATAATAAATACAGATAATATAAAAAAATTGTATTAATTTTTTGTAAAATAACACGATGTATATATGCAATACGATGCACTACATGTCTTAAAATTTGCGCAGGCGCTCCCGCTGGAAGGTTAATGATACCAATTTAATTTTTGTACAATTTTTCTCAAACTGTAATTAACGTTTCAAAATCCATTTTAATCTCGAATTGCAACAATGCTTTTATTGTTATAAAATAAAATTCAAACTAATTTATTGTTAATCAAATCCTTTATTTACGTGTTTTTACCACTGTTAAAGCTAAGAAAATACGGCTTTTTTTTTTTTTGTCTTGTCAAGGTAGACTTCTTACTTCCGAGATTATTTGATAGCATGCACGCACATAACTTCCGTTTCTATTTCGTAGCTTTTAATATGCCTTCAAATATCCAATGACGTTAGTTTTACTACTCGATGCTTCGTTTAACTTTCACAAATTTTTGAATGATCCTAATCAGTGTGCGGCGGCGTATTTGAGTGTCTATTTACTTTTATATTTTCTATATTTTGAAAGTTTGTTTCTGACATGGCAACGTTGTTTAAAAAGAGTAGAAAAATGCCTTTTTCATATATGAGTTTCAATTTGACTTTATTTATAGTATTGATAGTGAGTATTCATATTTAGTTTTTATTTTAGAAGAGCATTTATATTTAGTTTATAGAGTAGCAAGCACATCCTTAGAGTGGGTGTACAAGTAATAATTTACAGAGAATTTCAAACACCCGGATAGGTTTTGAAAAATTGGGAAAATTGAATAAAATCAAGCATCCGAAGAAACGGGTTTCGTTTGGTAAATCCTCAGTTGGGGGGGAAAAAAGTGCCATTCATTCAAACCATACTGTTATAAGGTGATAAAAGGGCTATATTTGAAAGTTTTAATTCAACAAGAAAGGAATCAAAGAAGAGTTAAATTTGTTGGGGAAAGTTGATGACAATATTTTTAGGGGGGGGGGGGCAAAAAACAAAAAAAAAAAAATAGGAGGCCGGTATATGAAAAAATATGGATCCCGAGCAACGCCGGGTTTTCAGCTAGTATATACGTTACCGGCAAAGTTTGAAATCCGGCATTCTATAGAATGCCTAGGCATTGTATATAATGCCTAAAACTAGCCAGCAATGTATGAAACGATTTGTATTTCACACATTTCCTAGGCATTCTATAGAATGCCAAATGACAAACCGGCAAAGTATGAAATAAATCGCCGATTTGATTATATAAGAAATAAAGTTAAGTGCAATTCAAAATTAAATTATTTGTTTCCTTGATGTAATAAGTAGATTCACAATTTATTTTGTTTTCTTTAATAAGAAAGGCATAAACTTTGATATGAAAACTTTCATTTTGCTTTACAAATTTTGAATAAAAGATTTTTTAATGGTACTCTTTTATTATTTCTACATTTGTATTTTTGAGGAATGCACGCCTTTTAAATAATAGCCTTATTATGAACTTTTTTTCATACTTTGCCTAAATAGCATTTGTCATTCTATAGAATGCCAAGGTATTATGTACAATGCCGAAGAAAAGAACATAATAAATCTCATATTTCATACTTTGACTAAAAACGCTCGGCATTCTATAGAATGCCTAGGTATTCTATAGAATGCCGGCATTTCACACATTGCCGGTAACATATATATATTTACTAGCTGATGACCCGGCGTTGGTCGGGATCCATATTTTTCATATGCCTCCTTCCGTTTCTTTTTCTAACAAATATTGTCATTAATTTTCCCCAACAAGCGTAAATCTCCTTTGAATCCTTGTTGCATGCTTAAAACTTCCAAATCTAGGCTTTTTATTACTTTATAACAGTATGGTTTGAATAGAAATGTGAGAAAACAACATTTCTTTAAACAATATATTGTGCAATAACTAATACAACTTTACAATGTACAATTATACTATACAGAATTTACCCCTGGCGTTGCTAATAAAAAATATAAACTTAAAAATCTTTAGAACGAACAAAATCTTGCCAAAAATATACGTTTCGAAATATATATATATATATATATATATTAATTTTGCAAATGCAAAAACTAATAAATTAAAACACAGAAGCACAATATTTCATCTCGCGAGACGTAGCTAATAACTGAGATTATTTTATCTGATCAAAAATATAAAAAAAAATCTTTAGAATAAATCAAAAATTTCTACCAAAAATACACTTTGCAAAATAAAATATTAAAAGGCAAAAAAGAAGAGAGACAGGAAATGAAAGAACGACTTCCTTAAATTTTCGAATAATTTTATGGAATTTAAAAAAGATTGAACGTGCTGAATACCCAAGCAAACTTATAAATAAAATTCATAATGTAAATTGCAGTTCGACGATTACTATTTGAAGATTGAAGTTTTAAAAAAAAAACCATTTGTGGAAAACCCCTCATCGTTTAGTTTCTCTTAGAGGGAAGCAAAAATTCTGCTCACTGCAATGCTGATATCTTTCTAAATCTCAATGATATTTGACTGGATTTTTTACATAAGTTTTATAAATTGCCCTACATACTAACCTGGTTTTGAAGTTATGAAAGAAAAATTAAGCTATGTCTCGCGCATGCTCAGTAAAATATTATTTACTACAACTACTCGTATTTTCTCTAATATTCAAAATGTTTTTTTTTTCCAAATTTTTACACAATGCTTCTCTAAAATATTGTCATTTTTACTTTATCGTATACGAAGTATACAAAGAGAGAGTATTGTGATCGTCAAAAAATTTTTTCCATGATACAGTAGCTAATACAAAAATCGAAATCCAAACTAAGTGCGCTCCTATGACATCATTCAGAAGCAAGCGAAGTCACGTGACGCTGAGAGCCAATGAAAAGCGACCTCAATCCAAACCATAGTAGGATCCGAAAATATGCGTCGCAAATTTCCTTTGAGCCGAAATCGGGCTGTCATTGCTCGAACAGTAGGCCTTGACGATCGATATACGCTCAGAAACGCTGTATTTCGACATTTTCAACGAAAAATGAACAACAACAATAAGAGTGCGCATGCTCAAAAAAAAAAAAAAAAAAAAAAAATCCCAACATGTCCTGCATTCAACCGCCAAGTTTGAACTGAATCTCGCCAACGGTTCAAAAGTTATCAAGGTATTTTTTCATATCTTTTATGTTGTAACGATGTAAATGGGGTGTATGAAGTCATTTTTTAAGAGAAAGCGCTACGCGGATACAGTTAGAGAACAAGTATTTAGATTTAGCTATCATCAATTAAATATTTTAACAAAAGACAAAAAGCTCTTACACTGTTTTAAAGTAAGTAGGAAAACATGTTATTATATCCTCAAATAGGAAATTTATTTGGCCACAATTCACTATAATAATTTTAACGTAGGACTACGTTCCTCCCATTGGGGGTCTCAGTAGGGAATTTGATTCACACGTCAAAACGGCACAAAAAACATTGTATGGGAGATTCTCCATATCTCGGCATACAAAATAATAAATAAGACATGAGTTATATTACAAACATAACTAATGTCTTATTTTAGATATGAAGGGTAACAACACAAGTTACAAAAAAAAATTGAAAATCGGAACTGTAGTTCAGCGACAAATTGAGTCGCAAAGGTTGGGCAAAAATACGCATGAATAGGTGACGCTATCCTCTATATCTCCGTAACTACATATGTTAAAAACGTAACTAATGTCTTATTTTAGGGATAAGGGTAACAACAGAAGTTACAATAAAATTAAAAATCGGAATTGTAGTTTATATATAGCGACTATTGAGTCGTAAATGTTGGGCAAAAATACGCATGAATTGGTGACGCGATCCTCTATATCTCGGTTACTACTTATGTTAAAAACATTGTACTGATCGTAGAGACATCTGTATTTCTTGTAAATTTAAAACGCTACTTCTCTACTATTTCAACTTCCACTCTCTGTTTACCTTTGCCGGGAAAATCCCCGTCGTATGTCAGAAATAAATGCGCACTAGCAGATGCGTGTTGTTGTGTTGGTTGTTCATTTATTAAGGGATTTATTTTCGTAATGACTGATTTTATTCATCATATGAATTACATAATCCTCTCAATCACCATAACATAACTAAAGTCTTATTTTACAGATAACGGGTAACAACAGAAGTTATCCTACGCATTTTAACATCAGCGGCTGTTTGAAACAGACAGCCTCCGTCATTTTTTTTATTAAAATAGTTTAAAGATCAGATTAGGAGCATATTTACTTTCTCGTATACGAAGTGTACAAAGAGAAAGTATTGTAATCGTCAAAAAATTCGAACTCCGAGATTTTGACGAATCTCCACGTTTTAGACCTCCCTGAATCCGAAAAACACAATTTTGGGATATGTCTGTTCTGTGTGTCAGTGAACACGACAACTCGAAAACTATTAGAGCTACGGGGATGAAATTTGGTATGTGGTCTTTCAACATAATTTGTAAGTTTCTATCAAACTTTGGACAAAATCCGTCCACGGGCAGTCTGTCTGTCTGTATGTCCGAAGTCATGCGAACACTGGAACTCAAAAACTTGAATAGCTAGATGGATAAAATTTGGTACACTGTTTTATCGTTATGAATGTAGGTCCTCATAAAATTGTGGGCCAAATCCGTCAACGGGCTGACTGTCTGTCGGTCTGTATAATAGCATGCTTGTTCAACTCCATGCGCATGCGTAAATGCCTGTGTAAAGAAAGAATGCTCCGAAAACTTGGCAGTTTGCCAAAAACGAATTCTGGCGGCGAGATTTTGTAAGAAAGCAGACATCTAGGGCGTCTCGTTTTACTTGCGTATTGGAAGCAATCTCTGCGCATGCGCAAGCTATTCTGTTTTCTTCTCCGCACGCGGAACTTGTATTGCTAGAGTTTGATAAAAAATAAATATTGCGAAGTTTTAATACATATGTATCTTTTTGAATATGATTATTCACCTCAATATTTTACTATCACTATAATCAACAATGAAAAACCTTCTGATAGTCATTGCATTCTGGGTTACAGTTGGTTCGAACTTTTTATCAACGCAGGGGGAAGGGAAATGACAAATGTTTGAAAAGTATACGAGAAAGTTTAGGGGAGGCCGCTCCCGCTGGTTTTTTGTTGTTGCCAAAGTTTGCCTAGATTGGACCACAAACAGTTGCAAAAATTGGACCGTTAAATGAGTGGGATTGTTATTTTAAACTACAGGGATGGCTCAGAAAGCAGTTTAACACAAATAGTAGTCCTCCAATTGGAAATGGAACAAGTCAAAGTAAAAAATAAATAAATAAAAATAAAATAAGAACAATAAAAGGACGTTACAGCCATCAAATGATGGTTCAAAAAATATAAAAACTTAGAATACGTATCATTTGTGAGGAAGCAAAGTTAGAAGAGAAAATGACTCGGTACATAAAATGTCACATTTGGGCTCATGCATTATGTGCTGGTGTGAATTTTAGAATCAAAAAATATTTTTGCTTTAATTGTGCTTAAAGAAATGGGTGGTCCAATTTGGGTAATCAGTGGTCCAATCTAGGCAACCAGTTTCCTTGCTTGGACCGATGACACATTTTTTTACGCTGTTTTCTTTTTAATTTTCCCCCTTATTAAAAGTGATCCGATGACACATTTTTTTACGCAGTTTTCTTTTTAAATTTCCCCCTTATTAAAAGTGATAAGACGATAAATAAACTACAAAAAATTTTACTTGCTTTTCATTAAACTCCCTTCTCCATCAAAAATTTTTAACCATCATTGACTTCAAATGTTAAATTCGCGATTCCTTTTCTGATCTAAAAAATATTCGAAAACTTCTATTAGGACACCAAAATTGGGAAACAAACATGAAAACGAAGTATAATTACCCATAAAAAGATCAATTTCAAACCACTCAGCTAAATGTCAATAAATGTTTTAAGTCGAGTTGATTTTTTTAATAGATAAGTAGGCTTTGTGACCCCAATATTTTGCTCTACGATATCCCACACCAGGTCATGATCCGCAGCTTCAAGAGCCCTATCTAGGTGTATTATAGCAAACCAGCGGGAGTGTTCTCCTCTAAACTTTCTCGTATACTGCTCAAAAATTTGTCATTTCCCCTCCCCTTGCGTGGATCAAAAAAAATCGAACCTACTGTAATCCAGAATGCACCGAATATCAGAAGATTTTTCATCGCAGATTATAGTGATTGTAAAATATTTAGTTGAAGAATCATATTAAAAGAGATGCCTATGTATTAAAACTGAGCAATATTTATTTTCCATCACACTCCAGCGAGCTCCGTTAATAAGAGAGAGATAAAACAAAGCAGAAGATAAAACATATCTATCACAAACTCCGTCTCAAGGACAAAGTGACGTAATCCTCCCGCTTGGTACCAGAGATTGCTACCAGTACGCATGCGCATGAAGGTCAGTTTTGAAACGAATGCTTATCAAGTATGCGATTATACAGACCGACAGACAGTCAACCATTTGACGGATTTGGCCCAAAATTTTATACGAACCAACATTCATGACGATAAAACTGTGTATGAAATTTTATCCATCTAGCTATTCAAGTTTTTGAGTTATAGTGTTCAAATGACCGCCGACAGTCAGACAGACAGACTTCCCGTGGACGGATTTTGTCCAAAATTAGAAACCTACAAATTATGTTTAAAGACCATATACCAAATTTCATCCCCGTAGCTCTAATAGTTTTCGAATTATCGTGTTCACAGACACACAGACATAATTCCAAAATTGTGTTTCACGGACTCAGGGAGGTCTAAAACGCGGAGATTCATCAAAATTTCGAGTTCGCATTTTTTGACGATTACAGTACTTTCTCTCTGTATACTTCGTACACGAGAAAGTGAAACAAACCTGAAATCAAATATCTGTTGCCACGCTTCAAAAAATATTACTTTGAAGCACAGGTGCAATAAAATAGGCAATGCAATGAATACTAAAGCGCAAATTCTGCTTTGGAACTGAATTCCCAAGAAAACAATTTATGCTACCACAACCGTAACAATTGCAAAAGCGCGTAAATAAAAGATTTGCTGAAATAATGAGATCGGTTTGAATTTTATTCACAACAATAAAAAAATTGTTACAATTTATGTTTGAAAACATTATTTATTGTTGTAAATAAAATTTACAACAATAACCGATTGCTACCAGTACTTTGCGCATGAGAATCGGATTAAAACAAATTGAATATGCAATTTGAACGCCCCTTTTCGACGGATGTGGCCCAAAATTTTATACGGACCTACATTCATGACGATAAAACTGTGTACAAAATTTTATCCATCTAGCTATTCAAGTTTTTGAGTTATAGCGTTCACATGACCGCGGACATACAGATAGACAGACTTCCCGTTGACGGATTTTGTCCAAAATTTGATAGAAACCTAGAAATTATGTTTAAAGACCACATACTAAATTTCATCCCTGTAGCTCCAATAGTTTTCGAGTTATCGTGTTCACAGACAGACGCACAAACAGACAGACATGATTCCAAAATTGTGTTTTTCGGACTCAGGGAGGTCTAAAACGTGGAGATTTGTCAAAATCTCGAGTTCGAATTTTTTGACGATTACAATAATTCCTCTTTGTATACTTCGTATACGAGAAAGTAAAAATGTGAAATATAGAGTTATTCATACAGGGTGACAATTAATGAGGTATATGGAAAAAAAAAAAGAAAAAAAACTTGATAACTTTTGAACCATTGGCGAGATTCAGTTAAAACTTGGCGGTTGAACGCAGGGCATGTTGGGATTTTTTTGGAGCATGCGCACTCTTATTGTTATTGTTCATTTTTCGTTGAAAATTTCGAAATACAGCTTTTCTGAGCGTATATCCATCGTCAAGTCCTACTATTTGAACAATAACAGCCCGACTGCGGCTCAAAGGAAATTTGCGCCCGAGTAGAGTAGACCGGGGCCTAGTTGGCCATAGGGGCACGTTGGGCCAGTAGCGATATTTTTAATACTTTTCGGTATTTAATGCTGCTATTCCAGACAAGTGTGTATTATCCCGCCTTCTTTCTTCCACATCAGCCTCATTGAAGAAGTAGCGTTCATTAAAGAACCAGCCAGAATTTTCGAATTTTTGCTAAGTTGAGTAAATTTTCACACTTAAGAATAATCGTTTTTTTCTTCGCTTGAAATGCTGTCAGAATAAATCACAACATTCATGAGAAACAAAAATGGCGATATGGGGCTAGTTGGGCCATTTCGCTTGGGGCACGTTGGCCCTCGCTGCTACACAGGGTTTATCAGGATAGAAATATCTCTGAATATAGAAATATCTCTGAATATGTGGGATGGAATTGTAGCAGATTTATTATGCAAGATACTTGTTATGAAAAACCATGCGTACTCAATTTTGATTGTAATCGCACAATAATATTTGACGATGACCATAAAAGCTGTATCTCAGT
This sequence comes from Araneus ventricosus, assembly GCA_013235015.1. NCBI lineage: Eukaryota > Metazoa > Arthropoda > Arachnida > Araneae > Araneidae > Araneus > Araneus ventricosus. The sequence continues at coordinate 6,422 of BGPR01024557.1, read as the reverse complement.
TTCTATTGAATAGAAATGCACAAAATTTGTATATAATACACACAATGTGGATAACAACACAACTACGTTACGTAATTTAATAAAGTAAAATAATATAGAAGAATGTTTTGTGATAGTCGCTTCATGTTAGTAGTGGCTCAACTTACCCCGAAGTCGGGGCAGGTCGGGCCAAGCGACTTGATGTCAGTTTGTGGTTTTAAATTAATACTGATAGTTAATATATTCAAATCTTACAATGGCGAATTATTTCTGAAGGTTCACAAATAGTTTCAGCTTTAAAAAATTATAAAAATTCTTAATTCCCTTTTTTAAAAAAATTCTTAGAAGAAAAAACGGCCCAACTAGCCCCGGTCTACCCTACAAGCAGAAGACAACCGGTCCCAGTGTTACAACAATCAAAAATGTGATTGAAAAGTTCGAGAGAACTGGTAGTGTCGCTATCACGACACTTCAGCAATTTTTGCTCTTCGTCTGCGCCACGTCATAGCCATTGACGGCAAGCATATCGTACATGTCACAAACTAAATCCTAATACCTGTAGTTACTTTTAAAATTTCAATAAAATTCTTGAACTCGGTAGTTTTTGAAAATTTTATTTTTTATTTCATATAGCTCAATAATTGCCATCTTGTATATCACTGAAAAGACAACCCATAATGAAGAGCTGATACCAGGCGCGTTAATAAGGAGTTAATCAATTCAAAGCACCTACTATCGGTCGAGCAGGGACAGTTTCAGCATCGATAAAACGCGCCATCAGACACCCGTGTACGACAGGTAACCGTTTTTATTTACTCTGAACACGGATCCTAATAAAAAGGGCGGCGGGGCTGTTGACATTCTTGGAACCATGCGGCGATTTTAAATGGCCCGCGCAGGTTTCAATTAAGTTTCTTTATTTCGCTCATTTCGTGACGCAGCTGAGCCTTGGAAATTTTTCCAGTGGAAAAATTCGTGCAGACACGTGTGGAAGTGGGGATAGGAGACGGATATCCGGGAGATTCCGGCTCAGGACAACACTCGTAACCGAAGAAATTAATATTGGAAAAAGAATCATTGCCAATGAGAAATGCAACATTGCTGTATTGTCAGCTGGAACAACAGATGGATTTTTCTCGTTTCCCCTGAAAGACACCCTACTAACCAGCCCCATGGAAAGTAGCAATTTATACTGTTGCCATTTTTCGTTAGAAATCACACCAAGAATGGCAATAATCAAAACACTGCCTTTATGGTCAATTAACTCATTGTTTCATAAACGCTAAATTTATGCAACCACCAACTTTATAATCACGGATTTAATCCACCAATAGTTCTCTTATCACACATGATATTGATAAAAGTACAGATATATCAATAGTTAATTTTTTAACTGTTTAAGGCGACCAAAATAATTTTTTTTAAAAATTCTCAACTAATCCATTTGAAATTTTGCAAGCATTAATAGGAGCACTAGATAAGAAAACACACAAAATTTCACTGCAATATATTTATTTATATCTGAGTCATGGGTATAAATGAAATTTTCAATAAATAATAGCCTTTATGATAAATTTTCCAGGCGCTCCAAAATTACTCGAAATCATTCGTATTTTTTAAATTAGTTACTCTAACCTTTTTCAAACAAAATTTGAGATAAATTTTTATGTTTCAGAAATGAATTTCAAAAAGAATACACATAATAATTCGATACTCTTTATTTTGGAAAAAAATATGACCAATAATTGATATGGAAGAAAATATTTACATTTCAATAACAAAATGACTTCTATATGAATGTCTAAATTTCTTCTCCATATATGTCTTTATACTTATATAAAATGTTATGAAATTTGAACAAAAATTGAAGCGCCTGGAACATTTAATATAAAGGCCACTGATTGTTACTAAAAATTACATTTATGCCTTTAACTCAATATATATATAAAAAATGTTTTCGTGGTTGTAGTCATTATTATCCGAGCCGAGTTATTAACTAATTTTCTTTTATTATCCAAATATTTAAGTCATTTTTAAAGAGAGTGGCAGACATACGTGCATCTTAGCTTCAGTTTTCAAGTGAAAAGAGAACAGAAAATTCCTGCATTTTCTCAGGTAGGGATTTAACATATAGACACATGATCAAAGTGAATGGAATAATACCTATTTTTAGTAAATTACGTAAGTGTTTTAGGGAAAAGTATGGCGCCAACAAGTCGCTGATTTCGCGTTTTATGTGGGGGCGTGGAAGTAATTAGAATATTCTTTTAGTAATAAATATGCCAAAACGCCGGATTTAATATACCTCCAGCGCGGGAAATTAAACGAAACTGGGATTTAAGAAAAGTGATTTTGGAATACATTAAGACTTTTAAATATATAATATTAGAATTTAAAGCAAAATTAAGCGAGATTATTACATATATATATTGGAGTGCAATTTCGTGTGTTGCCTTATATAGTGCTCCTATTATTGCCTGCAAAATCTGAAATTGATTAGTTGAAAATTCAAAAAACTGATTTTAAATGTCCCTGGTTGCCTTAAATACAAAAGGCCAAGTATTGTGATAATGATACCGGTCTAAATTTTCATTAATAATAGCAATAGGGCCATCCCATTCAGGAATCATTAGCTCTGAAGACTCAAGAATTCCTTCAATTTCAGATGAATTATTGAATCTCCATAAATACCGAAAAATTTTACCACAAAATTAATAATAAAATTAACCATAAATTCTTGTTCGAAATTGGTATTTACATTAATTCAAGTATGAAAAATAACATAATTCTCCGAATATTAGATTAGGACTTGATATTAACTTTTGTTGCAACAAACTTATAAGGACTTATTTTGAAAGGATGTCTCTGTCACTTGAGACGATGAGTCAGCATTTCTTTATTTACTCATGTACAAAAAAATATCCACATTAACTCAAATAGAATCAAGTCATCTTTAAAGGGCATCAGCATAGTTCCCTCATAAGCGATTCTGTTATCATTTTATATATTTATCATGATAATTATATTTAATTATGTATTAATACCTTTGTTACTTTTTGATTGCACCAAGCGTCAGGTACAGTCGCGGGGGAAAAAAAGGAGCCACCCCGCATTAATTTGACGTCGTTCATCTCATATTAAAACGAAAGGTACCAATTTTCAGGAAATAAGGTCTAGTAAAAGGTTTCATGTTTAAAATTTTCATAAGGGGTCATATAGATAGTTATAATAGCACTAAATTCGAAATGTCCAAGGGAAACAAACATTATTCTTAATAAATTTCAAAACTACAACATAATTTATGGTCGAATAGCAAGTTACTTCATCCTAACCTTTTTTGTTTCGAAATTATAAGCAAATAAAATTTTGAATATCTAATGTTCAAGTAAAATTTGGAATTTTCATTGATATCTTGAGAAAAAAATAAAACTATTGACCTAGAATTTTTTTTTATTTAATAATATACATTATTCTACACATTTTACAATTTCACTTTTTATTTTAAAATAATTTTGAGCACACGAAATATTTTATCAAAATTCATTTAAAATTTTTTTTGAATAACAACGCATATAAATTTTAACAGTTATCGAGGCAAATGGACATTTGATAAGCCTATGCGAAATTTCAGCATATTTGTACGAGTAGTTTTGAGGTTACATTACATTTTCTATTTTCGCTGTAAAAAGGTCCGCTTAAAGGGGCATCATATATTTCAAAAACGTTTTCATTATTAAATATAATCATTACGCCACTTCATTTTATAAAATTCAAATATATAAACGTTTAATCATTTTCATATAAAATTAAAATTTTATCAATTAAAGTGGTGTAGTATTTAATTTAAATCATTAATATACGAAGAATTAGATAATACCAATACCCTATCGACTTAGAAAGAAAATAAATGAAAAACAGTGAAAGTCACAATAAACCTCAACCAGTTACTAATGTAAATACACATACTAACATTTCAGTAATGCAACAAATATTCCCTTTTATTCGATTACTTCCAATCATGCAAAAAAGGCTATGTAAATAATTATGCATTATTAAAATTTTAACACATTGTGATAAAAATTTATTCATGCGAAAGTGAAAATTATACAAAATTTCCAGGATGTCATGATTTTTGAAGGACAAAGTAAAATTTTTTGGACAAAAGTTGTGCTCTACAGAACTTTTGTACGCATCAAGTTCGATTGTAAAAAGTTTGAAAAAAGCATTTAAAGTGAGAAATAGTTTAAAATGCTACTACCGACATCTAAATGTAAGCAGAGCAGTGGTGAACCTAAGATTCGTGGCTGGGGGGGGGGGGGGGGGTTAGTCCTGCTAAAATTTGACTGTCTGATGAATGTCCAAACCTCTAGGCTAAAGTAAACCAAAACTCTTTAACTTTACAGACTTGACTCACCTGACAATAAAAATCATAAAGAACAATACAATGCTTTCTATAATTTAATAAAAATTACAATGAAATAACTAGCCAAAAAATGTCTTCGACCGCGTCAAAGCTACAAATACAAGTGGAATGACTACAAAAATAGGAAAATTTTCGAGCCTGTCAAGCCAGAAAGCAATGTTGAAACGTTTTTATTATTTTTTTTAAAGAGGGAAATTAAGAAAAAAACCCCCGAATTCGCCACTAAAGCAGAGAACTTCTCTATCTAAATGTGGAGACAACCCCTTTTATATTTAGAACACAAAATGACGAATTTCTTCCGATCTACTCATGGCATATCAATTAAAATTTATATCTTGGGGTATTTTTTCATGAGAAAATTATTTATGGCCTAAAAAATGGGTGTTGCTATTGAAAATTTAGAAGTCAGCGCAATTTTAAATATTTAGATCAAACTTTTAGAAGTTTTTAACCATAGAATCTTTTAGTATATGTAATTTCCTGAAGATTGTTACCTTTTTTCAAGGAAATTATGTAATCCAATTTGGGAGTATGTCCTCTTGTGAATATGTGAACTGCATTTCCATAGGGGCCATCTACATATTTATATCATCAGTCATCTTCAAATTTTCCATTGGCAACCCCAATTTTTTAAGTGATTCTGCATAATAACCAGCTGGAGTGTTCTCCCCTAAACTTTCACGTATACTTCTCGAAAAAGGTGCTGTTTCCCCCCCCCGCGTGGATAAAAAAATTCGAACCTATTTTAACCCATGGTCCAATGACTATCAGAAAATATTTAGGTAAAGAATCAAATTCAAAGACATGCATTCCGATTAAATGCGTACCGATTTCTACTCTTGCCAGCTCAAGGACAAGTCGCATAATCCTTCCGCTTGCACAGATTGCTGCCAGTACGCATGTTCATGAAGAATCGGATGAAAAAAAGCGCCAAGCAGGAGTCAATAAATATCGTGCAGATTGCGTCCAGTACGCATGCGCGTGGAGATAGCGGACGCGTTGGAGATGCGCTTATACAGACCGACAGACAGTCAACCGTTTGACGGATTTGGCCCAAAATTTTATACGGACCTACATTCATGACGATAAAACTGTGTACGAAATTTTATCCACCTAGCTATTCAAGTTTTTGAATTATAGCGTTCGCATGACCGCGGACATACAGACAGACAGACTTCCCGTTGACGGATTTTGTCCAAAATTTGATAGAAAGCTACAAATTATGTTTAAAGACCACATACCAAATTTCATCCCCGTAACTCTAATAGTTTTCGAGTTATCGTGTTCACAGACAGACATCATTCCAAAATTGTGTTTTTCGGAATCAGGGAGGTCTAAAACGTGGAGATTCGTCAAAATCTCGAGTTCGAATTTTTTGACGATATCAATACTTTCTCTTTGTATACTTCGTATACGAAAAAGTAAAATTGCATAGCGTTTGTCTTGTTCATCAAGTATTTTAATATAAAAGAAGAACTATTGGTAAAGTTTCATTTTATTTTCAAATATAATCAAAAAACGGGCATGGTCATTAATCATTAGGAATTCCAAATTTCAATTATTCATAACTCATCAACGTTTACTCAAAATTACAAAATGTTATATGCAGTAGAAATAATTTAATCTGGAGAACCTGGATATGTACTCAAAATTAGATGTTGCCATTTCAAAAAATTGAGTTTGTGTAAATAAAAATATGAAGACGACACCTTGCACGAAAACATATTATATACACTTTATAGGGGACACATTTCTACGGCGGCAGACAATTACAGTTTTATTGCGAGATAATTAGGGCGCTATTAGCCGAGAGCAACTTGCGGAGCAGCTGACTGTAAAATTGGCTGCGCCGCCAGTTGCCGAAGTATTTTAAACCCGGCAACTGGAGGCGCAACTTTGAAATAATTACGGGAAATAGTCATTTGGAGAGAATGGCGTCCAAGGAAGAATTTCTTCTCCTTGCTCTTCTATTAAACCAGCGGGAGTGGTCTCCCCTAAACTTTCTCGTATACTCCTAACA
>BGPR01024556.1:0-23119 GCA_013235015.1 Araneus ventricosus | reverse complement strand
AACTACTCTTCATTTTTTTCGAGTTTAATTCTATTAACACATAAAACAAGAATAAGTGCAATATTGTACATATTTAACTCTCTTATTTTTATTATAAATGAAGGGTGGTTTCAAACATAACAACTGTATATGTGTAAAAAAATTCGTTTACCCTTTTTGTGACAAAACTTCTTTACAAAATATATGATCATGTGATATTTTAATTTTTCTTGAATTGTTTTATTCCATTTAGTATAAAAATAATTTACTTATCTACTGTAATTTTTTTCTTTTGTAAATCAATTAATTAATAATGGATCGTTAAATTAATATTTTATTAAAGCTAAAACATTTGTTATCATTTTAATCGTCAACAGAAATAACTCATTTATTAATATCTCTTCTCTCAACGAGATTAATTGAAGTATTTTAGCTTTAATAGAATAAATTACAAAAACCACATTTTCATGCTTATAATATTTTATGACCAAGTTCATCAATTTATTTCTCGCCCCCAACAACTGCTATTCTATTAACACGCATTATAAAAATATCCTCGCTTACTTAGCATCAGGATGAGTGCTAATTACCGTTAATTGCGATAAAAGCAGAAAGTGACAGAGGAGAAGTAAGTGATGAAATGTTTCCTGTTTCATTCTGAGTACACTGGTGAATTTATAATCCGTACAACTTTCAAAAAACCTCACTCACTTGACTGTGATTAATAATTTTCTGACGTGATCTGGCTTTTATTTCTGAATGTATGTTTTTTTCATTGGTATTTATTCATGAAAGGTGATAATTATTCACAATTTCTCAATGAGCAGCCTTGCCTGATTTTTTTTCCAAAAATACACTATTATCTAATCGGATGTTAAAAATTGTTGCCATTAGCTTTAATAGGGTGGCTTCTAAGAAAATTTATGCATCAAAATGTAATAAAATTTTTGCATCATCATCATATGCATCATAATATAATAAAATCTATGCACCATAATGGCCATCTCTTCCTGCTGACGACTTAACAATTATCATTCTCTTCGACAACAAGATAGAGAATATCTACTCCCCCTTCATCTGACCATCTTAGTCTAACCGAAAGCGCACCTCAATACTTTTCCCCTGCGCCCCCAAGAATAAAATTTTGGTGCTTCCTGCAAAACATGAATGTTTCCTCCCCCCTCTTCAAAATATTTTTATGGACTATTCTCAAGAAAAAAAAGAAAAGAAAGAAACATTTTTTATGAGCATATTGAAATTTATTTCCGTGCCTTTCCATCTGTTTTCTTTATTTATCTATATAGGATTTTGTAGCGATCAAATGTGTGCAAGTAATCATTTGTTTTAAATTTTATATTTGTACTTTTTCTAATAAATTTCTTTCAACTTCTCTTTTTTTCTTCAGGTAGCAATGTTTTTTTTTAAATATAAAGACGCTCCATTCCTGCCTAAATAATTAGCCATTCTGATTCTGCAGAGGAATCGAGTGGTGTTCTGTAAGAATTGATGAGTGTTCAGATCTTTCTTCCTACCACATGTGGGCAATGCCATTGTAATGGTTATGACAATATATCTGTCTCATAAATTCTGTGGTATGACCAGACGTATTTATAAACATGACAACCTATTAAGAAAGAATTATATCCCATGTATTTGCAACATGCAGCATGAAACATAAAATTACATTTTAAACGCTTTTGGGAAGGGTAGATCGAACTGAAATAGCCATTTCGTCCGCTTGTAGGGTAAATGCTGATTTGCATTTAACTTTTTATAATTTTTTCATGAAATCATGAAATTACATAACTGCAGTTTTAATTCCTATTTGGAAGTTTCTGTTAAGCAATTAATGCGTCTTCCTTAATTCGATATAAAATCTGTTGATATAAAATCTTACAAAGACAAGATTTATGAACTTTCTGAGCATTCTAGTGAGGTAACTGTGATTATTGTCAAACCACACTAAGGTTGTGAGCCGAAGGATAGCAAAATATGTTGAAAATCGCAAAAAATGGTTTTAGACTTGAAATTCTCTTCTTCCTTCCTTCGAAACAGTAGATATTTCTCAGAGATTAGGTGAAAACCTGTGCATAGGTTTGCCTTGCTCTGTTCTGAGTCCAATAGTGGTTGCAGCAGATGTAAAATTCAGATTCTGGCTAAAACTCTAGATTGAAAATTCGATTATGTGAATTTTAGAACGGCTTGTTTTGACATCTGATATTGTTTCGTGCTCCTTAGCTTCATCTTCTTGTAGTGTTATCAAATTATAAAATTGATAAACAAATAAAAAACACTTCCCGGTCATACATATTTATATCAATAATAAGCATTCTATGAAAATATAAAAAAAGTATTAAACAATCTTTTGAAAAATAGTTCGTATTTGTTAAACAGCCGATGTGTTTAAATATTTTTCAAAACAATAATATTTAAATATTTTTAAACTCATAATTGCATCAACGTTTTGGATACTGTTTCATCCTTTAAATAACGGAATCATCTTCGCGTATAAAATATGACAAACACCTAGGTAGAGTGTTTTGTTTTGATACTACTTTTTATCTGATAATTTTTAGTAAGTTCCAGCAACTTTGAATAATATTATTTTTGGAACTGTAATATTTTAAAATAGCATTTACCTACGGTGTGCCCAAATGAAAAGGAGACTATAGTTATATTTAAAGAAATTTTAATAACAATAATCTAATTACAGTTCATTTAGAACAGTATAACTATAAATAATCGCCATTGACATTGATACACTGATCCTAGCGCGCGTAGGAAGATAGTGAATGGCTTCAGTGTAGAAACTCATGGGTTGTTGACGGATCCAGTTCCCAACTCGCCGTCTTCTGATTCACTGACAGATTATTGGGCACCCACTGTGCACAAAATTTGCCATAAACAAGCTTTTTGTGGATTATGTGATGCACACTTCCTTTGCTTATCGACAGTTCAACAGAAATTTTTACGTGTGGTGATCCAAAGATTCTGCCGTATGAGCTCATCCACAGACAAAATCCTGGCACTGTTGCTCACAACTTGCGCCTGCCCAGGAAGTTGCAAGTTCTTGATTTTTACGCGTCCCGCCTCATAACCCTGACACCACCGAAATATGGTGCACCGTGCGAGACACTGCTCTCCGTACACCTCTTTCATCCTGCGATAAATTTGTGAAGCATGCTCCCCTTCTGCGTGAAGAAATTGGATAACTGCCCTTTGTGCTGATCTGGAGGAATCCATCATGCAACGAACTGCGGAAACAACGCTCCAAACGATACAGTTAATGTCTCTTTTTCATTTGGTCACACCTTATAGATTATTATTTCTAAATTTAATTTAAACCTTTTTATTTAATTAAAAGATTAAAATCTTCTAATTTTTGTTTTGGAAGCTTGAAGGCAGTATTCATTGAATTAAAAAAACTAAGACGAAATATTCTGTTAGAAATTATTTTGATCCTGAATGATGTTATCAATGTATTATAAATACATTTTAAATTCAGTAGCTATAATTGTATATACAGTTTTTTTATAATTTTTTATTATAATCTTATATTACCTTCCTTTTTATATTATTGTTACACATTAATAATAATACATAAATAGAATATATTTTGGTTATGCTAACATATTGAATTATTTGAGGAACAACATAAAAATCTAGTTATTTTTTTCAAAGAAAGTTTTCATCTTAAATTGAGTAGTTTCAACATTTTGAAACAACAATAACATATTCCTAGAACAAGTGACTGGAGATACTTTTTGAGAATAAACAGTAGAATATCTTGCAGGGATTTGCACAAGAAACATTGCGTGAAATAATGATGCCCTTAATCTAGATGTTCAATGCATATTTCATTCTTCTTCCTTGAAAAAATATTCTTTTCTTATGGTCTCCTTTTACTAGTTCGTAAGTATGGATCTCATGCGGTAGAAAGTCTTGTTTTCTTCACTTTGATAAACATCAATCTTTTGAAGTAAGCATTGCAAAAATATTGCAAAGTGGATCTAGGCTACGGATAAACATAAATGACTACAGATTCAGTTCAAGAAACGTATATGCCTGAAAATTTCAAAATCGGATCAGATTTTATCATGATCAAAGTCTGAAATCTTCCTTTGGCTTATATCTAAGATTTTTTATTCATATCGTATTATTGTATACATTCCATGGAAATATGGTTGAATTTACTTCTCTGGAACATCAAATAGACATTTCAGTGATGCTTATTAGAGCTGTGTTCATGGATCTTAAAATATTTCTATATTTTTTGTCGTCTGTCTTATTATAAATTCTATGTAAAATTGTAGATTTCATATTATAGATACTTTCCATTCAAATAACGAATACTAGAAATAAGTAAGGAATATTAGTAATGATATTCTCAAAATTATTACTATATTTCTATTCCCTTAACAGACATAAACTCGCTTAAATATTAAATGAAATAAAGATTACGTGTATTTTCTAAACGATTATTTTCTTCTGGGAAAAAAATTCAGCATAACTTAGCAATTATATTTGATAGAAAAAACATGAATCTGTTGACAACAAAGTAAAATTCAAGTACCGCAAGTCTGAACTATCGAAATTTGGTCTATCCATTGATTAATCTCAAATTTTCAGTTTTGTAGTAAATCTGATATTTTCACTACAACAGATTATATATTCACAACAGGAGGCAACATCTTCTGACTATATATTTTGCAGAATCCAGTTGAAAAATGAACTCTAGTGGTTGCAAAATAAATGCCACCAGAAAAATCTAGTCAAAAGTATCTAATATATGTTAGTCATATTAAATGTCCCTCGCTGCTGATTTTAGAATTGAAAAATAATTTTTTATAAAGTTGAAACGCTAATTCGTTACTTTTCTTTTACATATTCCTAACGGCAGAATGTCTTTATTCGCATTTACATAGAATCTCATCAAAAACTAACAGCGGAAGTGTAAGACTGGAAAATTCTGAAAGATATGTGATGAATCGTTTAACACCCGTTAAGATTTCTTATTTTTGATTGCTTTGATAATCTAAGAGTACTTACCTGATTTGGGCTTCATGGGGACCTTTAGAATGTTGAAAAGATCGAGATGATTTAGAACTCTAGATTCTTAAACTCAGGAAGCGCAACTAAAATATTTCAGAAGATTTGAAGAAGGTTATTCCAGTCGATTTAAATCAGTGGTTTCCATATTTCTATCTGACTTCATTAACTAAATTTGGCAAAGAAAACACTTTTTGTCTCTGAATCGATTTTTCTCGCATCAAGCAAGCTTGACGTCTCCGAAACTATCAAATCAGTTACATTTATTGATTTTAGAGGCTCACAAACGACAAGTAGCATTCACTTTAATACATTGTGGGTACCTTTATAGGACCCTTGCAACCAACTAACAAAATTCTTAGTGACCAGAACATTTTAGAAGTTTCCCTTGGAAAAAGCCTTTCACTTAGAGTGAACAGATGATTTCCCTTCTGAGATCGGAGGATTAGGGAATCAGGACAGGACCAACCATTAACGAAACCCCGAAGGTATTTTAATTGATAAGGGGTTCTACCAAATGGACGTTTTGTATTTTCTAATTGCGTTGATGAAACTATTACTACTAAAGGGTTCCAATTATTGGTAGAGTAGATTTTAATTTGACTTCAATTCAACATTTGTCTTTTTTCTTTTATATGTGTCCATAGCTGAGCGCAAACAGGAAAACTTTACACACAAACCTTTTGTTTATGGATTAAAACTAATAAAATGTCCTTTATCTCTTGTCTAAAGCATGTCACAGGAGAAAGGTTGAAAAAAGATTTAATTAATTTAGGGTTTCCTTTATTTATTTATTTTTTTATCTTATAAAATGTTATACTTATTGAAAAATTGTGTGTTTGTAAACTGCTTTCGTAATAAGGGGAAGTTCTCTATAAATTATTTGCATTAAATGAATAGGATGGAAGAAACAAAATAACGCATACCAAATTTTCAAATAACCAAAAAAAAAATACCACACATACAGAACGGCGATGTGTTTTAAGTAATAGCAAATTATTGCAGCTAACAATACAGTAGAGTCCCGGTAATCCAAACCAGTTGGGACCTGGACTTTCCGGATCAACAAAAGTCTATATTAAACAGAATTTGCCTTAAAATGCAGGTAATACCAGTTTTAGATGGCTAAAACAATAAAAATCATTGTTTTCTTCCATAAATGCATACAAGGTTTCCTGCAACTTGATTAATACATCTTATTAACAGGATACGCGCATTAATATTTTCGTAACTGACCTCTCACTAAAATTAGTATACCCTACATTTAAAAAAAATCACATCCGGATTCATCGGATGTCCGGACAAGCGGGATCTGTGCTTAGCTGGATTCTACAGCATCTACAAATAATTCTGATTAACATTTTATAACCAGCGGGAGTGGTCTCCCCTAAACTTTCTCGTATACTTTCTAAGTGGAGATTCGTCAAAATCTTGAGTTCGAAGTTTTTTTTTGGCGATTACAACACTTTCTCTTTGTATAGTTCTAATACGAGAAAGTGGAACAAACCAACAAACCTGAAATCAAATATCTGTTGCCATGTTTCAAAAAAATATTACTTTGAGCAGGTGAGATAAAATAGGCAATGAAATGAATACTAAAGCGAAAATTCTGCTTTGGAATTGAATTCCCATGAAAACAATTTATACTACCACAATCGTAACAATTGCAAAAGCTCGTAAATAATAGATTTGCTGAAATAATGAGATCGGTTTGATTTACAACAATAAAAAAATTGTTAACAATTCATGTTTGAGAACATTATTTATTGTTGTAAATAAAATTTACAACAATAACAGATTGCTACCAGTACTTTGCGCATGAGAATCGGATTAAAAGAAATTGAATATGCAATTTGAACGCCCCTTTTTGACGGATTTGGCCCAAAATTTAATACGGGCCTACATTCATGACGATAAAACTGTGTACCAAATTTTATCCATCTAGCTATTCAAGTTTTTGAGTTATAGTGTTCACATGACCGCGGACATACAGACAGACAGACTTCCATTTGACGGATGTTGTCCAAAATTTGATAGAAACCTACAAATTATGTTTAAAGACCACATACCAAATTTTATCCCCGTATGTCTAATAGTTTTCGAGTTATCGTGTTCACAGACATACAGACACACAGACAGACTTAATTCCAAAATTGTGTTTTTCGGCTCAGGGAGTTCTAAAACGTGGAGATTTGTCAAAATCTCGAGTTCGAATTTTTTGACGATTACAATACTTTCTCTTTGTATACTTCGTATACGAGAAAGTAAAAAAGTTTAGAGCTGGTTACTAAATATCTTATTAGACTTTCATAATTTATAAAATAGAAATCACACAAATAATGATAAGAATTGTACCGTTATATTATTATGAAAACATAATAATCGTCTTTTAAATCTGGCATATATGTATACAACTATATGTGAAAATTCGTCAACCTACATCTAACCATCTGTATTATGCAGATGGGCGAACCATCCTTTATCACACATTAATAATTTATCATTAGAGCTAAATGTGACGCAAATGCACTATCCTATTTTCGGTCTGCTGCTCTTAGTTCATATTCTTTGAATCAAGTTACCATCTAAACCAGGGAGCAACTCAACCTTCTGAGTAATTTAATAACCGTACGCAACGGCTGAGTGGATAAGGTGAGCAATAATTACTGCTTCGAAGTTGTAAATAGACACATAAGTTTTGATTTAGATGTACCATTTATTTTAGTCACGCCTAGGTATAGGCTAAAGATGAGAATATATATACCTGTTTTATTAAAATGGGATGGATGCCCTATTCATCTACGAGGCAAAGTGGTATAACTACAGAAATGAGTGATTTATTTGAAAGTTGGTAGTCCTATATGTAACATCGGCTGGTTCGGCTTAAATTACATACATAAATTTTTTAAGGGCATACTAAGCTTCCATTTTTTTGATAATGGAGATATTAATATCAATAATTATTAAAAAAGTATTTAAATCAGAGAAAAATATTTGAAGTGAAGTCGACATTCATTCCCAGAAAACTTTGAAATAAATTTTTCTGATAAATAAATGAATTCGATTTTTCTGTTAAATTGTTTTTTCCTTTTGTTTAAATTTTAATGAATTTCTCATAAAGATGAGAGTCAAAATGTATATGCATATAACAAGTGCTGTATGTTAATTTTAATAAGCGTTTCAAATGTGTTTTCATGTTAAAATCATTTCACAAAGAAATAAGTTAATAAATAAGCCTAATTTTGAAATGCTCTGATAAAAAATTAAGATTGTGCTATTTAGTAATGATATATATTCGCTCGTAAAATAAGATACACAATGGGCCATTATTTTTATAACAAAAATTTCAAAGTCATTTTTAAATAATTTCCAACAAATAAATAAACTGGTTTTTAAAATATCAAGCAATTCAGACTTCAAATTCTGTGTAAAACTTTCTTCCGAAATTATTTTGATATTTGTCAGTAATTTCATAGTTTTTATAAAACCTATTGGTTAACACAAAGCGATGTAAATAATATTAATTAAAAACAAATTTAGGGATTTCTGAGTCATTAAAAATACTTTATGATTAAAAATGATATATATATATATATATATATATTGTTATATTCTCCACAAATCTTCTTGAAATGCAGCATTTTTGCGCATTCGTTGCGTTTGTGTTATATTTTTCTATTTTATTTTATCTTCCCCTTTTATATATATATTCCACTTTCGGCTTTTTCTTACCGCAGATTGTTTTCTTGACATTTTGTTTTTTGAATGTTTATTTTGTATATGTTGCTTTTACATTTCTGCTATGTTTGTTTCGTATTTGTTATATATATATATATATATATATTTATAAATCTTATGTGTTTTATGTTTAAAAAAATGCTTGGATTTTCTCAGTTCGGTTTTGATTGCAATTTCTAAGATTTAAAACATTTTCAACAGCACGATGCTAAGCTTCATATTATTATACATACTATTAAAGTGGCTTTTATCTTTAAAAGATCAACTTTACTTAACAAAGTAACAACATTTAAGGAAGACACTCTATCCATAGATATATTTCTACAAATGTATGCCTATTTTGTCTCCCTAATTTTATACTTTTAATGAAATAAAAATCTTAAGCGGTTTTAAGGATTTTGGCAATACTGTGATATTTTGAATCTCATGATTAAAGTAAAAACTTCTCTTTAACTCAACTTTGCAATTTTATGCAGAAAGTTTAATTAGAAAATCCACCTTGTATATAATTTGAATGAAATGTGTAGTTTTTAAATCACCATGAAAGAAGTAAATTGCCTGATTTTTATAGTTAAATGTAGTTCAGAGAATCTACCTTTTCTTTGGCAAAAGGGAAATGAATAAATATATGCTAATAATAATTCCTTGTGGACACATTACATCTATTTGGAACAACTTAGTTGCCGTCAGCCTTTCAATCAAGTAATGTCTTCAATATCCCGTCATTGACTTCTGTAAAACTGTGCAATGGTGTAATTTCCTTTCCCAAACTACAGCTCATCACAAGTCATTGTCGACAAGATATTTCAAAATGGCCTAACATTAAGCGTGTGTATGAAGACTTTTCACTAACGGAGAGTATTATCAGCATTAGGCTGAGTTTTACGACACCTAATTTTCGCTCATTTGTTTAAAGATTATATTTATTTTGTGAAAGCCCTCGTTATCAACAAATTCGAAGCAATTTAGTTTCACTTCCCGTATAATTTCACCACTTTCCGTGAAAGAAATTGTTAAAATGCGAGGGTACATACCATATAGATGGTCTAATATGGTGATATTATTTTTAGTGCTGAGTTTGTTTTTAACACATTAAAGATTTTGTTCACATTTATTGATTAACAAATTTATATACAGTTTTTCAGTGATAAATTTCATAAATAATTTATATAACTAGAAAAAGATGCAAAAGAAGGGGAAATAAAAAAATAATTTAACTCTAGTATATTTGGTTTCATAAGGGAAAAAATTCTTAAGAGTATTTTTCGACTCAAAGAAAAAAAAGGACGTACAATTTTTCCACTCAAAATTTCATTAAAAGTGTTAAGGAACTTAAAAAAGAACTGAATAGTAATGTTTGTTGGAAAACTTATTTGTAAAGCACTTAAATTCTTAAGCTGTTTATAAGAATTTTTCTTTGTTTATGATGACTTATAAGAGTCTCGCATTTTCTGAGAAACATTAAATATTCGTTGAGTTCGCAGTTTTAAAAAAGTTTTGTCAAAATCATTTGCTAGTGATATTAAGAGCCACTTTTTCATTTTAGTTTTATATATTGGCACCAGACACTGAGAGTAGCTGCAGTTGTAAAACGTAATGTAATTCCAATCATAATCCATAATATTTGTCTTTTGTTAGTTTGATTATGCATTCAATATATTGAAATGCAGATGATATTTTTCTAGCATTGCACAGAAATAAGCTTAATCTCAGGGTCATTTATTATGTTTTCTAATACTTGAATTCAAATTGAAGGATTTTCATGTTAAAAGTTTCGCTTGGAAAATCATGAAATGCTTAATACAAACTAAATTTTTATTTTGTTGCTGAAAATTTCCCGAAAAATTAATTTTAAAAGTCTGATTCAGATATAATATTAGTGTTTTCACTATAAGTATTTGAGTTTTCATCAACTGCATGTTTTTCAATTTTCCACCTTTTCAAAATTCAATGTTTAACTTAATGTATTGACTTTTAGATAAGTGTTAGAGATTAGTTTTAATAAGTTTGAGCGTATTGATACTTGCAATAAATATATCATAATTTAGGTGAATGTAAAACTTGTGTTGTGATAAATTCCTTCAGCTGACTTAAGTAAAATTTATTATTTTAATCAGATTAACAACGTAAAATCATATACTCCCCTAATTCTGGAATAATTATAAAAAAATCATTTAAATAAATTTCATTTATCTAAATGGTTATGTGAAATTAATGTGAAAAGAAATATATAATATTATGTGTATGGCTGTATTACTTCAAAATATATATAGCATCTAAGATAGCCATTAATTACCGGATTGAGATGCGTTTCAGCAAAGAAATTCAAACCTGTAGTCCTATATTTGCACTTTAAAATACAATAAAATAGCATGGATTCATAGCATATTCAGTTTGAAACAAACATAGCGGCCGTGATCATTTATTCATCAGTGACACTAATACAACTGTGATTCGAATGTTTATGATTCGCTAAAACAGCACTACAGAAATTCATACTGGAAGATGGTATTTTAACCTGTGATAATACATGACTTACTTTACTGATAATGTTGCAGAATTGATATACATTTATCTCTCTTCTTTACTGAATGTAATGTTTCTTTTATGGTTTCGCTAATCCCTCGTATGATCGAAGAATTATCCCTAGAAATTTTATCCATTCGTAGGTATATGTTCGAGGACCGCGCGTTTCAGTACTGCATATTTTGTCATATATGGGCAAATGAATATATTTAAATGTCTTTTAATCTTATTCCTGAAAATTCCTGCATTCAATGGAAGGTAAGAGTGACTCTACTTAATATATAAAACTAGATCCAAATGTTACATGGCTGAGGACCGATTATCTAGTAGATACCCAGGTACTCATCACATTTCGATTCTAAGGATGCTATACAATTCTATACAGCTAATATACCTTTCTTCTCCATTTTTTATTATGTTAAAAATCCCTTTATCTGTTAAAAATCCCTTAAGCAAACTAATTTCTTCCTATACCGTCATTTTTTTGCTTTTCTTAGACATTCACGTTATTCTCTGATAAAATATTATTGTATTGCCCAATTCCTGCAAATTAATTTTTTTTTTTGAAATTACTTGATATTCAGCTATATCCTTTCAATATCTATTTGTGAAGAATCAGATCTTTGTGAGAGTTTAAATAGCAAATGAATTATAAAAATATGAAAGCTTGAATCAGCAGTTTTCATGTATGGTGGAAAGAAAAATAAATATATAACTATGAATAAATTCTTCTCAATAATTTATAGCATTAAATTTTGGTAATCGGGAATTTCATTTGCATGTTTTGCTGATATTTAATACTACTTATTGAAATGTTTATAAAATTTAATGTAAAAGCAAAACTATGAAAATCTATATTAACAAAATCGGAATGATTAGATCTCTTATTCATATAATATCTTAAATAAAACAGCATATAATTTTGGCATAATAACTCACTAATTATATGTTTTATTAATGAGTTAAAATTTTCAAAAATATTTCATTTAATTTTGTCAAAAGTATAGACATAACTATAAAATAAATAAATATCCGAAAAAATGTATGCATACATTGAACAGCTGTTACATAAGCAATTAAAACTATACAGTCATTCACATTAACAAATACTCAAATAAAATCGTATTAATTGTCTGATTAATTAATAA
Organism: Araneus ventricosus; assembly: GCA_013235015.1. Taxonomy (NCBI): domain Eukaryota; kingdom Metazoa; phylum Arthropoda; class Arachnida; order Araneae; family Araneidae; genus Araneus; species Araneus ventricosus. Next base: position 10,679 of record BGPR01024556.1, on the reverse strand, counting down.
AATAATTTTGCTATTACAAGTTTTCATTTTTGCTATCACAAGTCTGGCAATGGATAATCCTTGTTTCACAGTAGAATATCGCGTAAACTTATCGGATGCTAGTTAACTTCATAGAGTAGTCTGGCAGAGTTTGGCTATTCAAACATTTATTCTCGGAGAGTACTAAGAATTGAGATGTTTACTTTCAAACCAGGCAATGTTATGCCAAGGATTCAAGAAATGCTTGAAAATTAAGAATGATACTTCCAGCAGAATGAAGCATCTCCTTATTATTATCACGATGAGAGGTCTGTCTTGATGGATTTCCGGTGAAAAAACGGTTATGATGAAACGTTATCAATGAATTCGCCACACTCACCGATCTCATTTCAATAGATCTATTTTCTTGGATATACAAGAAATATGATATTTATAATCAATTGGCAGGTACAATCAACAAATTGAGAGCATGCATTGTAACAAAGTTCACCGAATTTCAAATGATGTGTTTAGATCCATTTTTAATTTTATCCATTGCTTTTATCAGCAAAATCTGCATAATTAACTATCAACGATTTGAACACTTCTGATAACTCAAAAATTTCTATATTTCCAAAAATTAATTTTACCTCTAATATTTTAGAGGTAAGTTAACAGTTGTTGGTACGATAGTCATTTAAGATGTGTGCATATTTTTGGAACACCATTGTAAAAACTGACATATTTTACATATTTCGGAACATGTTACATGCGATTTATTTAAAATTTTATGCATGTATATGTAATAATCTTAATTTTATTTTAAATTCTAATTTTATATATTTTAAAGTCTTAATGTATTCCAAAATCACTTTTCTCAAACTCCAGTTTCGTTCTTTTCCCGTGTTGGAGGTTTATTAAATCTCTCATTTTGGCATATTTATTACTAAAAGAATATTTTAATCGTTTCCACGCGCACACAAATGGCGAAATCGGCGACTTATTGCAGCCATACATTTTCCCTGAAACACCTACGTAGCTTATTAAAAATACCCAATATTCCCTTCACTTTGATCACATGTCTATCTGTTAAATCCCTACCTGAGAAAAAGCAGGGATCTTCTGTTCACTTTTGGCTTAAAACATAAACGAAAATGTACGTGCATTTCGTCACTCTTCCATAATAAAATGAAATTTAGAATAACTCGGCTTGTATTTATTTAACGACTACAATAACGAAAACATTTTATATATGAGTTTAGAATCACTCCTTTCAGAATATAATTTTAATGTAACTGTGTTGCAGTTACAGAACTCTGTTTTTTTTCAAAATTAAAAACGAAAATTTTAAAATTACAAAAAAAAGTTTTCCTACGAAAAAATTCCACAGATGGCAGCGCACTCTGAATCGTGATATTTTGCTTAATTTTTACTCGTTATAGTTGAATGCTTAATTTCATCAACATTTTATTCTTTTTAATTTATCGATACATTTCGACTACGAATTTAAATAATGTTTAGTTAAATTTATGTTGGTTTTAGATTCATCTACTAATAGCACTGAAATCGTTGTCATTAATTCCATTTATTTTACTCTAATGGAAGCCCTTTTCTAGTTAAGATGTATGACTGTATTGCGAAGCCCTTAAATGAGAGTCATTCTCGTTGAGGGGACGACAGATCCTCTCGTAAACATATAAAAGGACATTTCTTTCTGTGACATTCTTATTTTAAAATACGAATTTTCTAAATGGATCCTACAAGGAAAAGAATCAAACAACCATTTAGTGTTTTTAATCCATAAGGGCTATTAGTCTTTTTCTACTACAAAAGAGATTGTATGATTGTTTTAATGGTTTCGAAATATGTTTCTGAGAAAAATTTGTTTCCAATGGATTTTCCTGTCGACTATAAATTTTTGTTGTTTTTTAAGAATCTTAGAAAGTCTAGGAGAATTATAATAAAAGGATTTTAAATTTCATTAGCTGAAATATTCCATGCATGTTCTGTAACCATCAAAATTCTCAATAAATAATATACAAACCTCATAACATAAATACTTGTTATTTCCCTTATATCAGGGGTTTTGATTAATCTTTTTTATTTTCTCGTGTACTCCTAAAGTCATATTCACGCCCACCCCCAACCATCCGTCTGTGCAAATATGTTTTTATCAATAATGTTAATTGCTTAGGTAATGACTAAATTAATAAAATTTGTAGGAGATTTTTTTTTATTTTCAATTTTATTCCATTTTTACAACAGTGTTATCTTAAAGCCAAAATAAATGAAACCAATATTGTAATAATGACACATTAACTTATAAGGACAGCTAAAAATTACCCATCGTAATAATCAGCTATTCAAGTGGTATAGTTATTAAGTTTGCAAGCATTCACTTGGGAAAACAAACTTTTTTAATCCCTTATGATTTCTTGTTTCTGCCATTACCAACTTTGATTTCGCGTACCCTCAGGTATACGAGTACCAGAGGTTGGGAACCTTTGCCTTAACTTAATTACAAATGTAAAACAATGATTTGTCAAAATATTTTAAATGGAATATTTCACAAAATACAAAATATTTTTTATTTTTTTATTTTTCAGTAAATACAGCATAATAATTGAAATGGATTCAATTTCCTTTCCATCCAGATTGAAGATAGATTGCTTGAGAAGTGAGCTAGACGACTGTTAAAATATATTTTGTGAATAATGCTATTGGTTTAAACTGTTTCTTCTCCATTGAAAAAGACGTGCCCTAACCGAGCAGTTAAGCAAAGCGATTAAGGTCATCCAAGCCAACTTGAAGCTCATCAAGGCTAATTGGAATGGGACCACTCGAGTGACTAATGAGAGAAACGTTACACTGATGTTTCTGAACGTTCATCATCCTCCAAACTTTAAATGAAATAGTATAGTCTCTTGAGAAATAAATCGTTATAGCCCAGCTTCGTAACGTCGTTCGTTATTTATTTTATTTTATCAAATGTTTGAAAGATGGAAAATATGCTTTTTCTTGTTTCACTTATGTTAAACACAGAGAATTTCCTCAGCTGTTCAGATTGAAAGATAGAATTCTGTGATTTAAAAAGAATTTGTGATGAAAGTATATGACATTATGTTTTTATGGCCATAGATATCACTATCAAGTTTTAAAATGGTTGCGTGAATCGATAAAAAGTTTCTCGAAATTATAAAAACTATCATATAGAATATTTCCGAATTGCTTACATGCTTCCATTTCACTTGTTTTTGGAACATTCAACGAATATTTTGCATTCTAGAATGTGTCTCTCGTTTATCTTTTACTTTGTATACTTACGTTTACTATAATATTTTCTTGATTTTATTTGATAATGGCGTCAAAATTCAGTTTCATAAAATTATAATTTAAGGTATCCGCATGCGTTCGAAAACCCATTTTTGACCGAAAATCATAATTTTTTTAATGTCTTATCTGAAAGCCTATTGTTTTTTGTTTTCAAAACAGTTTTTATTTTACATCTATGACGATCAGAAGTGAAATTAGAGACATTTTAGTTGAACTTGACAGTTAAAAATGCAGTGGTAAATAATACGATAAAGAAGCATTTTTCATTGTTTTTACTTAAGATATTTAAATTTTATTGTTTATTTTTGTTTTATACTATTTTACATATACCAGGTATTATTTTGAAAGATTTTCAGTGTGAATTTCTTTGCTTTCTATGACATTGTTGCAAATTTAGGTAATTTTGAATCATTGCAGTATCTTGATTCTCTGTTAATGATGTAATTTTTGATAATAAACGTAGGAAAAGTACATAAATTGTACTTATGATGAATATCAACCACTAAAAGTATCTCCAGATCAACTAATAGGCATTATAAAGTTATTTGACTGAAAAACAATATTCAAATCTATCGATGGCGGCTGAATGATAGAAAACGATAATGACACATAAGGCTCAAGAAAACGACTAAAAAATTTCCAATCAGAACATTTTTAAAAATGTGCTAAGCTGGCAAAAACTAAGGACTAGCCTACAAAACTGGGGAGTATTGATGAAAAATTCTTGTTTCTTCTCATTGTAAATTAAAAACATAAACTTTAAACTCAATTTTCTCGAAATGTGATTTTTTTCAACATTTTCATTTTTCAAACACGATAACTAAAATTCAACTTAAAATATCATTCTCAAATTTGGCATACATATTATTTATTATATTGTCTAGGTAATGAACCAAAATATAAGTGAAATAATGCTCCATTAAAAAGTTATGTATCTTTTAAGGTTTGAAAAAAGGCCAAAATTCTTTAAAAATTCATGATTTCACACTAACACTCTTATGATTTACATGTTTTTAGATACATTGCAAAACTTTTGCTTCAGGACCTAGCCAAGAGTTGAAGGATTATATATGCTGAAGGATTTATGAGTCTGATTATTTCTTTTTGAACGAGGGTGTTTGGAAAAGGGTCAAATTTAGTGCAAAAAAATCAAAATCAATCAATTCAAAATCAATTTCAAATTTTTAAAAATATATTTAATTCATTTAACTATTTTCTATGATTTATTAAGTTTTAACATAAATGTCATATAAAAATACAAAAATATTGCTTCAAATATCATTATTTAAAAAAAAGGCCTCCGAACGTATTCGCGGATACCTTAAACACTAGGTATATTTCTCGCATTCGAATTTTAAGTAGCAATAGATATTTCGCCATGACCTTGTGCTTTCATTGAATTTAGCCTAAAAATCCTTAAAAGTATTTTGTTTCCGTATTTAAGAATAGAAAATAACTTTCAATACTTTCCGGAGAAAATCCATACTAGTATTAATTGGAATTGAAGTAATATCTAACTACCTAGATATTTTCCTGGAGACATAGATTTACCCAATGAACTGGACATTTTTTTATATTGCACTAATCAAATACTGTTAGCTACGTTTATTCACACCTCTAGTACTTCTTCCGGTAAAGATATCGGTATGCCTTATAAATGCGATTAATAGTCTAGAAAGAGTTGATTTCGCAATACATTTTTAGTAATAAATAGTTAACATCAGTCATAAAATTAGTAAGTAATGTATTTTAAAATTTCATAACCATCTTATGCAGACTATCATAAATTTTAGCTAAATAACATTGCCATATATGTCTAGCATAATATATAGGTAGGCGTAGCCAGTGGAAATCAATGATAATTCTGTGCTGAAATTAACAGTAAATAATCAATATATACGCATGAATGTCTCATTTAGCCTCGGATTCGAATGAACATATACATAACCAATGTGTTCATAAATGCATGATCCTGTGCAGTCTGTTGGCAGTTCAGTTAGAACGTACATATCATTAACGATACGTGCATTCAAATATGCGATGTTACAATTAGAATCACGTAATGTACGCAAAAACACAAAACACGACGCTGTCTGCAGTTGTATCTAAGCAAATTTGTTTTATTCTCTTTCGAAAGTCGAAAATTCAGTGCGAGTGAACTTTTGAGCTACTTACAGGCGCTAGACAAAAAGGGAGACGAATTAATGCTGTGTAAGCAATCATACAATCGGGAAACACTCACCATTTTATGAGTTTCGGTAAAATCCAGGAAATCTGACTTAGTTTTTTGTATTCTAGTTGGTTTCAGCGCAATCTCTTAGTAGTTGTATATTAATTTATGAAAAATATAATATAATAATTGTCTTATATAATGTTTTGTGAAAGCAGCTATATCACATAAGTTGTAGAGCTGAGTTGGCTGGTGGTAGCATTACAGCTTGAGCTCCGGAAAGCGAGGCGAGGTGACGGGTTGGAATCCTGACACCTGCTTGTTGCCAATAAATCTGCAGTAGGACAAACGACTTTCCACTAATATAGTGTAGAATGCTCAGGTTTCTCCTTATAACTTGTCTTGGTTTAAAATTATGAGTTCTGTCCTATATCATCCTTTGTAAAGATTCAAAATGGGATGTTAACCCGGGGGGACGCGCAAAGGGCCTGCGAGGCCCGGTGCCTGCAAGAATTTATTACAGAAAATTAACCCTCAGCCGAAAAATTCCAAATTCACTGTAGATGCATTGAAGGTCATTTACCTGCTGATCACAGATATTTCAAGAATTTCCCCTCATTTGCTGTCTCAGAAGACAAACAACAGAGCTTTCGAAGCCCGATGCGCGCGCTCGTTTCCTGTGTAGGATGTCTAAATAGAACACATAGATCGCGACAATTTATCGCTATTCGAACTACGAATATCAGATGTTAAGATAAGAAAAGCTTTTAGCTGAAAATCAACTAATTAAAATCGTTTAACGAAGAAAATAAAGAAATTGCTGTAGTTGTATTAGTCAGAGATCATATGTCGAATTCAGAAAAAGGTTTTAGGCAATGAATGGGATATTTGTGTGTCCAAAAATTATTTAGAAGAAGACTGGAGTTATAAAATGGTGTAATAAACGGTAAGATAGATGGAATCAACAAATGGTGTAAGAAAGAACTTCGCAAAAATATGAGAACTTTTTACTAGCAACATCGCATACAACTACCCGAAAACTTTGGTGAAGCAAAAGTTGTATAATCGGTTCAAAAGTCTCGGAAATATTTATCTATAAGACAAATGATGTATTGATACTTATATCCAGGCGAATTCAGGTAATTTTGGACGGAGAATCTAACCTTCTCATAAATACCTTGCAAGTACAAGTATTCTTCGACTTTCTTCAATTTAGAACGTTCCCCAGAAGCGATTTATCTGAATATTATTTTATTAATATTTTCTATTCTGTAAACTAGTGCAACAAATGTATCCTAAGAAAGTAAATGTAATTTTCTGCTCGTTTTATTAAAAAGACAAGACCCCGGGCCTACGAAGCCAGACGCGCGTCCTCGAGGAAGTGTAAGGAACGCTCGTCCTCGTGGGTTAATATAACTAAACCGAATCTAAAAAGTTGTAATTTTTAGTTGACACGACGGTGCATAACTAATACCAAATAAGAAACTAATTATATTGCTAGGTGGTATCGCTGGATAGTCAATCTCTGTTCTCTTTGGGAAATGTGAAGACATTGTTTCAAATAGTCTTTTCATGGCATTTCCGTGTTAAAGTTTCGTAACTCAATGTATACAAACTGCATATTTTAAATTACAGCACATTCTACTAGTTCAGCGGTTCACTATAATCAGGATAATCCTATCACTTCAAACACAGTTAACTAAACAGAAAGAAGAAAAAATGGCGCTTTTAATTCAGAGACAGAATTTATAACCTTCTAAAATATGATGAGTGACGACGGCAAACATGATGAATTTCTAGAACCTAAAATTAACATTCTAAGAGCACGTATTGGAAACGTATGATGCTAGGAATAAATGGAGCTTTCAGAGTCTATGAAATATGGTCTGCAGGAGAATTATTGTTAATTTCAGAAGCCACGACAGAGCAGAAATGCACGCAATAGGCTATATGCACGAAAACGTGACACTCGTAGCAATTTATTATTTGCAATTCATATGTTTGACTAATTATGAAACGCATTTCGTAATCCACACTTAATTAAACAAGCTAAACCCAGTTATTAAAGTATCTGGAGACGATGACGTTGTAGTGATAAATTATTTCACTGAAGGCTGTTTATGCAAATGGAACAAGCGGCTGAAATATCATGGGACTTTCACTTATAATTTAAGGAACAATCTTAAACACCCACACAGAATGAAATGAAGACAAAAAGAGTCCCTCCTATACACGAGGAAACACTTTCTATTTAAAGCCTTATAAAAATTCATGATTTGACATTATGTGCAGTGTAAATGCAATTAAGTGTTATTTTTAGGATAATTTCTTAATTTATACTTATTTTGGAACTAATTTCTGTAAATAGTAGATATCTGATATTCGATATAAAAATAGACACATTATTCAAAAACATTTCAACAGCGTATTTTAATTCTATATATTATAAATAAACTTGTAATTTAAATCGTACTGAATGAAAAATAAAGCATTAATATTTTCAAGTATTATTCTCAATGCCATTATGAAAAGAGCAATTGTAATTATGGTATCTATGAAAGCGTGCAAATTTCATTGCAATTAAAGTACGCTGCCTTGTGGTAAGGTCTCGGCTTCGTGGCCGGAGAGTTCGAGGTTCAAAACCCGATTCTACCGAAGATCCAATATTTAAGGGGCATGTTGCATGCTAAATCATTCGTAGTGTCCAAACGTCCTTCCGATGGTGTGGTGCGGAAGTTTGGAGGTGACAGGCCGGTGTCATCCTCGTCATTTGACAGTGGTTCAAAATTGCAAGTTCCGTCCCAATATAAACTCGTGTTTCTTCAAAACGGAACGTTAATATAGTTATACTAAAACTGCAGTTAAAATATTATAGTGCTAGTTGTTTGTAAAATTAAATGAAATTGTCTGAAATTACAGTTCTATCCAAATTATCTACTCTACAAAATTTACCTTAATTAAGAAGGAACTAATTTTGAAGTATTAGGAAAAAAATGTAAGAACTTACCAGGAAATTGCCACATGACATTTTTGTTAGAAAATATCTTGTGAAATTCATGCAAAATAAATTAATTTTCTTCACAAAAGAATAACCTAACGGCCATAGATCGGGTCTTTCACATTTGTTAAAGGAATAAGGATGCATTGATTTTAACTGATTATCGATAGGTAAGCCATTAGCGTTTTCAAATCGCTCTATCCCAGTACACTTATTGACAATTCCTCCTAAACTGAATTAGTTTCAAAAAATTCATTCAAAGTTCCATTTAAATTTATTTCCTACATCTTTCTTGCACGGAATAAACTACCAAAAACCTAACTACTAAACTTAACGAAAGTAGCTCCTATTTACTAAAGTTGCTTAAATTTATATTTGATCTTGCACTTTCAGAGTAGTTTTGTGTAAAATAATTATGATATTTATTAGTGAAGACATTATTGTTGAAATGCATGCAATTCATAATTTCTTCCCTTTGGTATTTATTAGGAAAATTTAGTTTTTTTTTTCTGAAATCGGAAGTCTTAAGCGTAATTTTACATATATTATTATCATACTACTCATTCTTTGGTAGTCAATTTATTAGAGGTTAATAAAACATTCGTTTTACATTCCATTCAACCACCTCATCATCATATTTGTATAATAGAGTGTAATTATTTTGCAAATTTGAAGAACTTTTGCTGTCTACAGTGTGATTCTAAAATCATGGGACAAACTCTAAGAGCAGTTAAGACATATACAAGCAAGTACTTTTTACAACAATACATGGATTCACAAACACGACTACTACTTAGGAGCTCTTTCACAGTGAAATAAGTAAAAGAAAAGGAAAGAACACAAGTTTAATAGAATACGAATTTGCAATAGCACAACAACACAGTTGAATGAAACAAGACATTTTAAAACGTAATTTTACGTATATTATTATCATACTACACATTCTTTTGAAGTCAATTTATTAGAGGTTTATAAAACATTCATTTTACATTCTATTCAGCGTCCGCATCATCTAATTTTTATAATAGAGTGTAATCATTTTGCAAATTTGGTGAAATTTTGCCACCTACAGTGTGATTCTAAAATCATGGGACAAACTTTAAGAGTATTTAATACATATAGAAACAAGTAATTTTTATAGCAATATAAGGGTTCACAAACAAGAATACTACTTGAGAGCACTCTGACAGTGAAATAAGAAAAAGAAAAGGACTGAACACAAGTTTAATAGAATACGAATTAGCAATAACGCAACAACACAGTTGAATGAACAACAACTTGGACAGCGTGTATAGTTTCGGAGGGGAGGTCCTAAACATGCTTAGAATCGCATGTATATGAAAGAAAAAAATTATCATCGCCAGTTTAGGTACTATGCATTACCTCAGAGGGTTTTAATCAAAGAGCGACGTATTACTACATTATTATGTCGGTGGCAATACACTAATTTTATATTTTCGGAACATAATTATCAGTTTATATGAAAATATAATTCCGTATTTGTGAATCCATTTAGTTCTGATTTGAAAAAAAATGTAGTTCGGATATAATTTATTATAAATGAAATATAGAAAATATTTAATTAAAAAATCTATTTTTTAACTCACAAATGAAAATGTGGGTGTTAGAAACTGTTTTGATAAAAAAAAAAATTAAGGGTAAAAAGTTTTACAGAAAAGAAATATACAGGGTGGTCATAAATTATTGGATCCATTTGAAAAATTAATAGAAAAGAGCTAATAATGTTACAACTATGTTCTTTTTCTAAATGAGAGCTTATTTTAAAAAGTTTTTTTCAGGAAGTTAACGCGCCGTGATCTAGGTGGTCGTAAATTATCAGGCATACCCCATTTTGAGAGCCATTAACTGAGAAATTTTTAAAGCTAGAAGATAAATAAAAGCACGTATTTGTAGGGAATTTTACGATCTTTAATTTGTTAAATCAACTGTAATTCGAAAAATGAATAGTATTCGAGATATTCAAGAAAACTAAACAGGAAACCAGAAAACGCTCATCGGCTTCTGCTGATCAGTAGCCATTGCGTAAGGAAATCTCTCTCTGTAGCAAATTCAGAACGCCATAATAGTACGCCACCTATCTGAAAAAAGGCTTTCTTATTTGCTCTGTCATTTAAAAAGAAGCAGAAACGCAGAAAAAATATTAGCTTCTTTATTAATTTTTGAAATGGGTTCAATAATTTATGATCACCCTGTATAAGA
>BGPR01024555.1:0-23120 GCA_013235015.1 Araneus ventricosus | reverse complement strand
AATAAGATTGAAGCGAAATATACGATAAAATATAGAACACCCCCGACGAACATTTATTCAAAATCGCAAATGTTCTAGTGGAACCCTTTTAAAGGATTTAAAAACTTAGAACTCGAAATTATTCGAAAATGTATTTAAAATTTATTGCAAATATTAGCTGATAATAGCCAGCTGATAATACATAAAGGATTAAGGTTAAATTTTAGAATTTATTGCGATAAAGGCTTAATGTTTAGTTCGCTGACATAATTAAGAATTTGTGTTAACTAGAACATACAAAGGAAGTTTGTTGTTTTACGACAATAATAAACAACGACGGTTCATTATGAAATTTGCCAGAAATAAAATAAATTAGAATGACGAGCAAGAATCAAATAGAAATTCAACAAAAGGGTCAATAAACGTAATTTTTACTGCATTGTGGGGGTCTGTAGAATGTACATCCGCTGTTTGAATTAACGCTTCGTTTGTTATGTGAAGAGTTCCTTCCATTTGTATGTCCGGTTCACACAGAGAACGGCAGACAAAAAACTGAACATCAATTTCATCAACGCCACTCACATGAAAACAAACCTCGCACGCTGTGTTGATAATTCAAAGAGACTGAAGTAAAGTACTTTGTGCCTAAATGTTAGAATATTATTAATCGCATTTTTTTTTCAGGACACTTAAAATTTAAAAGGATTCATTCTAGATTAAACTAATTTAGTTTTACTTGCAGTTTCATGACGATTGGCTACATCGGAAATTGGACATTTCTCATCTTTCGTTAAGATTGGATGTGTTGCAGAAGATTGGATAATTTTAGCAGATATAAAGAAACCAATAAGCTACAAAGAAAATTCATCGGTATGTTCTGAAGGTAATCTATTTCACTATACTAGAAGCACTGTTAAAATTCTGAAATTTATTAGTGAAATTGGCGAATTTCAAATACCTTACGATAGTTGAGGAAATAAGCGTAGTGAAATAATGGCCTATTAACATACAAAATTCAATGAATGAACAGCTGCTATTCCTTTAAACGTACGAATTGAAATTTCTTGTGGTTAGTTTTAGTTTGTACCAAGCAAATTAAACGTAAAATATCGGTTATAGACTCATCGTTTCTTATCATCTGTATATCGGCCACATTTGCGCTTTTCTAAAGTAAGTTTCCAAAAACTGTAAGAACTGCCATCGATCATGCGCTACGAATCTCAGAATTCCCTCTGTATGCACTGAGAACTTCCAATTATCTCAGCTTTAAGATATACTTGTGTGCAACCGAAATGAGGACAGAGTAAGTTGCCATTTCCATTTTGCAAAAGATGGGTTCTACTGTTGGTAAAGGAGCCTCGTTGCTGGAAAGCCTTCCGCCCAATCAGAGCCTTCACGTGGTCATGCTTGGCTTGGACTCCGCTGGCAAAACTACAGCCCTGTACAGACTTAAATTCGACCAGTACCTAAACACTGTGCCAACAATAGGTTTCAACTGTGAGAAGATAAAAGGTACCACTGGCAAAGCGAAGGGAACCAGTTTCCTCATCTGGGATGTTGGGGGCCAGGATAAACTGAGACCTCTTTGGAGATCGTACACCAGATGTACGGATGGCATAGTCTTTGTCCTGGACAGCGTGGATGATGAGAGGCTGGAGGAAGCCAGGATGGAACTGGTCCGCATGGCTAAGGCACCAGAGAACTTAGGAGTGCCTATTCTGGTGTTAGCCAATAAGCAGGATTTACCTGGAGCAAAGGACCCTTTTGAGATTGAGAAAATTCTGGGTCTTGGATCTGAACTGGGACCTGGACATCTATGGCATGTTCAGCCTGCCTGTGCAATTATTGGAGATGGACTAGAAGAAGGTTTGGAAATTCTTTACGAAATGATTCTTAAAAGGAGACGGCAGTTGAAGCAGGCCAAAAAGAAGTATACTTAAGTGATTCCTTTGTTTTTTATTTGTTTACCTCTTGCTTCCATAGGTAAGAATTTGTGTTTATATTTGGATTATTCTGGAATAACTAATAGAAATTGTAAGTATGATCAAGATTATCAGTTCTGAAGATATTGTTTTTCATATTTCGTCTATAAACTGTAAAATCTATCGCATTCAGTTAATTTTAAAATATGCTCATTACTAAAACCGAATCGATCTAGCGGCATATAATTTCTTATGTCAATACTACTGAAAATATCGTAACTATTTTAACTAAAACAATAATTCACTTCATCGTAAAATAATACGGTGACACTCAAACTCATTTAAATTTAATTAATCTTTGATTTGTTAAAATCATTTTAAGATCTATTTATTTTAATTTGTGAAAAATTTTAATAATAGATTAATCGATACTTTAATTCACGAAATAGCGAGAATGGGTTTTCGATTTTCTTCAATAAATCACAAACAATAGCGAAAATGCAAACATAAAAATTGTTATTAATTATATTGAAATATAAATCAGTAACAATTTCATCACAACCTGGGTGTTTTTTTTGCTAAATTTAATTTTTTGGAATTAAAAACTTTTTTCATTTTCTCGTAATTTATTTTCAAATTGTCATTTTATTGAAACTTTGTTCTTTTTTCTTCTTTTAATACAGTCCTTTTTTTCGCGTCCTACTCTTTTCTGTTTTCACTTCCCTTGGTGAAAAAAAAATGATTCAAAGATAAAATTAGTCCAATATACTTCCTTTTGCACCATTTCAAACATGGCTAACCTTTCTCTAAGTGGAAATTCCACTTAGATATTCTAGGTACAAATTAAATTCGATTAAAATGTTTAATTTTTCATGAAAATTATTAAATTAAAATATATACATTTGTATTTGGAATTTTTATATTGTTATAAATTCTTTAAAATTTCATTTTCAGCTTAAACCATATAAACTTATTGGAATTTTTAGAAATGTCCTAGCTGTATTTTAATAATGATCGCATAAAATAATGCAACTTAATCAGAATGAAACGTTTATTTACTTTATTGAATTTATTCTGCTTTCTTTTCTGTGCCCAATTTTTATCGTTAGCATTTAGTTATCTTTCTTCGAAACATGTTGTTATTGCTTATCAAATATGAATTACATATTATTTAATTTCAATGTAATGAAGGAGCTTCCATTATATCCTAGTAACATTCTTTTTTTTGTTGTTTTTGTAACTACAGTAAAACTTCGATTAACCGTCACTCTTTTAACCACCAGTTTCTATTATCCGTCATCTAAAAACGTAGGTTTATAGTATTACAATACATTTCTGTACGTTATTACTCTTATATTGAAGTTTATGTTGATCGTTTTGAAAAACGTAAATACAATATGTACGTATAATTCACTTTTAAAGGATTTTATCTTCATTTTCGTCCCAGGCCAGTAGTGAAATGACGTTAGTGTACATGCGTATTAAAAGATTTTTGTTATCCGCCTATTCGGTTATCCGTCACAGCTCTGGTCCCGTCTATGACGGTTAATCGAAGTTTTACTGTATGTTTAATTTTTCAATAAACACAAATTCTTCCTACTATGATAGCATTGTGTCCAAAGTGAACTCACTGCCTAAATATTTACTATAACCAAATGTTCTGTTGAAGTCCATGATCAGTATTATTAGAAGAGCATCAGATGTTACTGGAAAGTTCTTTTTGTATGCTACTCCATGGCGTGAAAAAAAGGCCAAACATGAAGTTCCGATTGAAGACAGAGTGTGATTTATATTTGTCACAAGAGCATAATTAATAGAATATATTTAAATCATATATAAAAGTATATCCTCATAAAGTTATATTTTTATTCGTAATTCGAATACGAGCTCATCTGCTTAATGAAGCTGTTTTATAAAAATGTACAGAAAAAAAGTATATGTTCGGAACTGTTTAGTATCTTTATTATCGTATAATACATAAATGTAACTTTATTAATGTTAATAAATTATTAAGGCTAGTAATGAAATTTTTCCGTGCTAATAAAACGCAGCTGAATTTTTTGATTTTGAATGAAAATTATATTTAATGAAATATTTATAATGAGAGAATAATATATAATATAGCTAAATATATTTAGATAATGCACTGCTTATAATGAAAAAAGCAGTTAAAAAGATAAGTTAATATCATGAAATCTAACAAGAAATAAATGGTAAAAATAAAAGTATAATTCTAAAAGAAATAACTAAAATATAATTTTTCCAATTTAGATTGTTTGAATATATTTTCACCTACATTTTAATAGGGTTTTGACATTTTAGTGCTTTCTTCTATACATTAAAATATTCTATGGAATTTTGTGTAACTTTTTCTAAGCCAAATCGCAAAGATAAATTTATAAGTTTATTTTTATATTTGTTTATTCTGTTAGTTATATTTAGTTTGAAAATGTATGTTACTGTACCAAGGATTTCTAAATGTAAAAAAAAAATTAAACGAGTTTATGTAGGAAAATAGATGTTATTACTTTTATTCCAGTGAACGTTTTACAAAACTATTAACTGAAAAATTCATTTCCTTTAGTGAAATATGCCATAATGTGATGTACAATATAATATACAAAAATAAAAATAAATAAAACTTTCAGTGTTAGAAAGCAACTGATTATCAAAATTTTCAAATGTATAAAATGTTACAGGATGAGACTTGATATAATTAAAAAATATGTTTTCAAATAAAGATTAACAAAATGAATATAGTTGTTTGTCGAGCAGAGCTTTTCAAAGGTTTTCATTGTTTCCTGAAAAGGCAAATGTACTGTAAAGTAAATGTACAGCAAACTATACTCGAAATTTGTGATCTATGTGTTTGTGGTGTGTTTATGTATTAAGCTACTTTTCTATGCTTGAATTTTATAAGGTATGCCAAACTTGATTTTTTAAACATGTTTCATAGAACAGAGTTGTTGATATATGATACTTTTGATTATTTCTTTTGACGAGTTGTCTAACCACTGTCTTATTTAATAGAAATTTCATTTTCATGTTCAATATTTTTTACCTTCACATTTCTAGACCTTTAATAACATATCAAAAGTGCATATGATCGTATAGTACCAGTACATTTTACTAAATAGTGTCCAAAAGTTTAAAGTAATAATAGTCTTTAATAGTTATAAATACACGCAGTAAATCACTTTTTACTACTGCAATGTAGATCTTAATTTCAGAGTATTCAAAGTTAAATGGTTTCACAGTTGCATTAACTGCAAGGCAATAAATAATATCTAATTATTATGTTGCTTATATTATTGATTTCTTAATAACTTAAAATTTAATATAATCCATCTGTCACGAGAACAGGTTCTGACATAATGTCTACTCTAGTCTGTTGCCATAGCAATGTCTTATCCCACTTTCTCTAGGTGTGTTTCGGAAGATAAATCAGCATTTAGCATCGAGTGAAAACAGTTTGCTCTATCCCTGACGATTGATAATGTACATTTTTCAATGTCAATTTTTCTGAAAACTTTTGTTATGATTTAACGCACACACAAAATAATTTAATATATATCTGAGGCTTTAGTAATTCGCCTAAAATTCTCCTTCTGTGAATTGACTTTAAGATGTGAAAAATATTAATTGATATCAATATCTTTATTATTCTTCAGAAATAATTTATATACAGATGTTGATTTTTCTTTATGAATACATCACTTATTTTCGAAAATATGCGCCTGAGTAACATTATTTATTAGCAACAGGACTACAGATATAAAATATTAATAACAATTTTGTGTTGGCCAAATTTTTTTTGTAATTATATGTATTCTTTTTTATTGAATATTATCAAAACTCTTTTGCCCGGTGGCATACATACAGGCACATTTTCTTTTCGCCCTTTTGATCCATGAAACTGTTACGAAAGCCTTTTACACATCTGGAGAAAAACAAACACATTTTCTGACTGTTAATTGTGAATTTTGGCCATTATCAAAAAAAGAGCAGTAGTTAACCTTTTACGTTGGAAATAAATAAAATATTCAACCAGCATCCCAATCTATTCTTCTCTAAATGAAAAAAAGGTAACAAATAAAAATACGATAAGAATATAAAGTACAGCCCTAGCGCTTTGTATCTATTAGCGCATTAATACTTTTAGATTTTGTAAATGCTGCCGTTTAAGTTTGAATAGCTGAATGGAGTAAATACCCATTAACTATTTTGAAAAATCACTTTATTATCACATTGTGGTTAATTTTTAGTCTTGAGGGAAAATGTTAGAACTCAAATCCGTCGGATTTCGTCAAGTCTTATTATTTATTAATGGGCACAAAATAATAAATCTTAATATACATAAAAATATTAAAATAAAATTATAATTTACATAAAAAATAACAAATCCAAATTATAAATTGCTTAAAAATAATAAAGCAAAATTGCGATTTAAATAAAAAATAATAAACACAAATTAAAACTTTCAGAAAAAATAAATCGAAAAATCTAATTTACATAAAAAAATAATAAATTCAACGCAATAAATAGACTTGCATAATTTAAAAGGAAGGAAAGCACAATTTATTAAGTTAAATTGCTTGTTCTATATACATTGAACTAGAAAATGTAAGAAGTTTATATTAATTATATAGAATATTTAAAAGAATAAAAAAAATTTCTTTAATTAGAAAGTAAGAATGTTTTTTTTTTACTAAAATTTGACTTAATTTTTTTAACAATAAAATCTGAAGAAATTATGAAAACATTTATTAATTTCTAAATTATAGAAAGATAAATAAACCGCCAGTATTGTAGATCTCCTCTAAGAAAACGATCCAAATTAAAAAAAAAAAAATTATAGCCGATTCATTTTCAAAGCGTTTTATTTTCTTTTACTTTGTAACTTACTGATTGCTAGTGCTTTGAACAGATCGCATTATAAAGATCCTATAGCTATAAAAGTCAGTACTTGTGATTATTTTGTTACACGATGAATGTTTCTGTCAAACTGAGTTCTGGAAGCACTTCTCACTGAATATCTTCTCACCATCGTTGTATTGAAATGCTGTGATCAATACTTGTGTACATTGCTTGCCTTTTTTTTGTTGTGACTCCGTTCTGTTCTCATGAAGTATTGTAGACATACAATCATTTCAAACAGGGATTCAAAAATTATTCATTTCCTAACGGACTGGATGTCTGCCGAGCAAGTTCTGTTCGGAACCATTAATATTATTATAAAGTAAATTGAGAATACTTTTATTTTTTTAATTTTAGCATAAGCTTGTTGAAATGTTCGTATTATTGATGTCAAGGCAAAGAGTTCATAGATATAATATATATTTTAGTTTATAACATAGAAAAATACCGTGCAACTGTACTGATCCAAAGAAAATAAATTTAACTGAATTTATTAGAGTCAATTCATGTGATATCACAGTCACGACAAGGGCATATCATCTAACATCAGCTAAATGTCTTACGCCGCGCCGTGACGTCCCATCGTTTTCCTCCTGTAATAAGTGCAATAGATTCCAAACTTAAACCGGAGCGTCACATTCGACGTTATAGCATGAATTGTCTACATTCTGCATAGAGATACTAACGTAAGTGGTATTGCTTAAAATGTTCACTCAAAATAGTCTGTTTGCCATTATTTTCCTAATGCTGTATAACAGAGGTTCCCAACCTGTGGTACGCGAAGGACCAATTGGAGGTACGCGAAATCAAGGTAAAGGCGGACACAAGAAAACATAAGAGAATAAAAAAGTTAATACTTGCTATTTAATAATTAAACCACTTCAAAAGTTGATTATTACAGAGTGTAATTTTTAGCCATCCCTAGAAGTTAATGCGAAATTATTACAATACTGATTTCATTTGTTTTGGCGTTGAACAAATATTATTCTAAAAATGCAATAAAATGTAAAATAAAAAATTAATCCAGCAAATGTTATTAATTCGAGTCATTTGACTCTTAAGCTAACATAAGCCCTTAACACTATTGATAAAAACTTCTTTGCATAGATAGATGGATGGTTGGTGGGGGTGGGGTATATAGGGGGTAAGCTAAAATATAAAGCTTAATTAAGGGGTACGAGAGGGATAAAAGGTAGGGAACCTCTCCTGTATAAATAGCTAAATAAAAAGCGAAACTATTTAGTCAATAATTTTTATTTTAAATAACAGCTTCGAAATCCCATAACTACTTTTAAAAGGATCTGCTGAAAAGTTACAATACAAAATTATTAATCACTAGTTTACAATACAGCCATTTCAAATTGTAATCATTATAAAAGATGCAATTATAATTAAAGAATTTTAATATATGATACAGCCAAATTTAAAAGATTATTTTTACACCAGCAATGTCAATACTTGTTGGACATTTTTTAAAGAATATATTTTTAAATGCATTATTTGGTTTACTAACTCTGAAATGAAAATTTCATTCTGTCACCCTTTATGGAAACATGGAGTCAAATTAGTCCATTTTAAAAGTGTTGATATATTTTATGATCACATAAATTAGACAAGTTTTTGTATAAATTTTTAAATTTAAAAAAATTCTATCAATAAAATTAATTTTCCATCTTTGTAACTTGAGTACGAGGTGAACGCTCGTGATCCAGTTATCAACGTTCCTGATTGAGTCTGTTATTGTTTCAACCAATTTGATTTAGAAAATAACTATTGAAGATCCTTGGGGTGCTGAACCATTTCCTTTGACTTGCGAGTGGAGTCAATTTAAATTAAGTTAAGGAGTTAATTCATAGGGATTTAAAGACAACCTGCTGAATTGGAGACAGTAGACCCTTAATAAGTAGCGCTTGGTCCTCAACTAGTTAAGGATCCGTAGATAGCATAGCTGGGAGAAGGAGGTTTTTCCTCTCTCTGCGATGCGGAATCTCAGCTAAAGATAGAGATGGAGTCATCATGACTCCATTATTTCAGAATCGGCAGATAGCATACCCGGGTGGATGGGATTTTCCCTTTCCCTTCAACGCGGAATCTCAGCTAAAGGTAGAGGTGGAGTTCTTTGAGGATCTGCAGATAGCATAGCTGGTTGGTTGTGGATTTCCCTTTCCCTGCAACGTCGGAATCTCGGCTGAAGGCAGAGGTAGAATCATCCTTACTCCACGTTTCCATTCCAGGGATAACAACAAAATGTTACATTGAAAGACTGAATACCTTCTGTTTACGACAGAACCGTTTAATAATATAATTAAAGAAAAAGTTATTATTATATCTAAAGGAACTTGTGCTTTGATAGAGTATAATACCGAAAATTAAATGTTCATTACTTCCGCGTTCTGTGATGCAGGAATAAGAACCAGATGTATGGATTTACTAATTTTTGACTCCCTCGTTGTATGTATCGAATGTAAAAGTTCGTCTACTCTAGTGATATCATAGTCATAAATAATTATATTAATTTATACACATAAATCTATATACTTATATATGGATGAAGATGTTATATCTATACGGAAAACATTTATTTGTTGCAATATGTATTAAAAAGAAAAGTAAATAAATATATGTCAAGAACAGTGTCTTGTTTCATTTAGTTTCGCTCATTTTAAATGCTATCCAATTACTGTAGATGTATGATAGTATTAACCACAGATCTATGAATGGACTAAGACAGGGGTCAGCAACCTGTGCCTCTTTTAGTGCATAACTGCGACCTTTTTTAAGATAGTAAGTGAAAAACGTGTAACAAAATAAAGTATTAAGTTCTAGTAAATTTCCTAACAATATTTCTGAAAATTGTTTGTACATCTTACTATTATTGTTGAGCTCTTAAGTCCTTTCTTTTGATGATGATAATGAAATGATCCCTAAAATACGAGAATAAAAAAAAAGCTCCCTTAAACTTCAGCAACAGCATAGCATATTTCAGCATAGCATTTTCAGCATATTTTTTCTTTCTCGTATACGAAGTATACCAAGAGAAAGTATTGTAATCGTCAAAAAATTCGAACTCCAGATTTTGACGAATCTCCACGTTTTAGACCTCCCTGAGTTCGAAAAACACAATTTTGGAATTATGTCTGTCTGTCTGTGAACACGATAACTCGAAAACTATTAGAGCTACGGGGATGAAATTTGGTATGTGGTCTTTAAACATAATTTGAAGGTTTCTATCAAATTTTGGACAAAATTCGTCTAAGGGAAGTCTCTCTGTCTGTATGTCCGAAGTCATGTGAACACTATAACCCAAAAACTTGAATAGCTAGATGGGTAAAATTTAGTACACAGTTTTATCGTCATAAATGTAGGTCCGTATAAAATTGTGGGCCAAATCCGTGCACGGGTTGACTGTCTGTCGGTCTGTATAATCGTATACTTGTATCTCATAAGCCCTTTGGCTTAGATAAATAAAACTTTGTATCACGTATGCTAACATTAATTATAGATCTGTGCCCAAATTTCGTTCAAATCGGTTAAAAAACAGGTGTTCAAATTGCATATTTAGTTCAAAATGCACATTGCCACTGTGTGTTGGCGAGCGTTTCGTTTATTTTACTAAAGTTAGTATGGTTGGCGTTTGACCTTGGCAGTCTACGCAGGAAATTGTAGCTAGCCGCACTTCGGAAATTATGGCAACCCCTGAATCAAAGTTCGTTCTGACATTTTCCAGATGGAAGGTATGGTGAATCTTGCGTGATATCAGCAGTAAGATTTTGTAGTCAAAAACGTTAAATAAGGTTCTAGTTCCTCAGCGCGCGTAAAAATTGAGAACATTCGCAATTCTTTTTTGCAAAATATTAAGCTTCAGGAATTCATGAATTTGAAATGTTTCATTGTAAATCACCATTCATAATTTTTTTCTCAAAATAACCAGGCCTTGCGTAAATACCCCAATAATATTTACCTACCCACTGGGTGTTTACCCACCCCACATTACTTTTCGTATGCAAGAAAGTTTCGGGGAGGCCACTCCCGCTGGTTCTTATATTTTTAGGAAACATATTTTTTAATTTTATTATTCATACAAGTTAAATGTATGATTAAATATTTGAAGTCCCAGTACACTTGTTGAAGAAAGAAACAAAATGATAGCTTATACGTAAGAATGTTTAAAATCACTTATTTTTTTATTTTAATAATTATATTTCATAATTACCACACTGCAACATTGATAATAAGTAATTGAACTGTAGAGTCTTTTATTAAAATATAAAAATAAATTCATTTTTACCAAAATAAGTTTTAGTCCAAATTTTTAAAAATGTATATTTCATAATTCAAGTTGACGTCTGACGACTGCATAAATATTATTTTAGTAAATATAGAGCTTAAAATGATTCTTTACGAAAAAAATTTTGCTGACTCCTAAACTATGGTATCAAATATTTGGTTTGAATTATGTTTTATTTATAAAGCTTATTAAGTTACTGGATTTTATAATGTCACTTACTTTGCAGCAATGAGAGTGATTGGAGAGGAAGAACTGTTGAGTTCAAGCACTCCTTTAATCTGAAATGCCTCGTATATCGGTGGTTTATTTGCCACTTTTTGAAGTTACGTAATATAAAATCAGTATGATGGAACCTGTGAAATGCTTAAATATATGTCAATCTAATCGAGTTAAGAAAAAGTTAATCGTAAGCGAAATTTATTGTAAAATCTTGGTATAAAGTGGAAAATTGTGTTCTATAAGGACAAATTCCTATTGATTATAAAAACGAAAGAAGTTGAATGTGTGGGATGTTACCAATAAAAGTAGAGTATTAATGAAGTTGTTTAACTAGTGTAGGTGTTAATAATTTAAAAATTGGACATTTTATCAGAATGTGGGAAGGAAAGTGGGCCCACTCACAATGTGGGTATGTAGGAGTCTCTTCTATTGCGAACTACCGCTGAGGGAATAGGGCATGTTCAAGCTTCAGAGGTGTTAGAACAGTGCCGCATTTCAGCTTAATCGTTGATTGCAGAAACCACATGAGTCAATAATATCAAAATTGTGAAAGCTTTTAAACAAAACAAATTGTTTAAATCAATGATTAAAACTACTTTTTTCCTGGTAGATTTTATGTAACTATAATGTGACTGACCTTTACTTTTGTCATTTCTTCACTCATTATGTAAATACCTCTTCAGAATGGGAAAACAACATAAGTGTAATTTTATAGAAAAAAATTGACTGATGTGGTTTCCAAAACCAGCAATTCAATTATTCAAGGAAGTATAATTTTGTATAAAAGGTTTCATTGCATGCAGTTTATTTTATGATTTAAGACTCCATTATGTTGTTATTTTGAATATAAAGAAATACATTTGATGTGTTTTTAAGACTATATGCAGCGTTGCATGTGTTGGAAAAATCAGTAGTCGATTTAAATTATCCATAGAAATTATTAAATATGAATAGAGTACGTTTATTATTTTATTTAACAGTCGATGTAATTCTCCGTGCGCCTTTATTCGCCTTGAAAAATGCAAATTTAGTTCCTCTTTCCTCTGATAATGAATTATGGCTCAGAGTAGTTTAAACACTGATTGATTTATTGTTCAAGAACACTTCTTATGAAACTCATGATTCAAAATACTTTGACTGCAGTATCAGAAAGAAATCCAAATTAAAGCTGGTTTTTAATAAAGGTTGTTCTGATTATCAGGTCTAGCTTTTCGCAAATACATTTTTTCATCGATTGTCGATAATGATTTTAATATCTGGCTCATAAACGATCTAAAATAAGCATAATCAATCTTAATTAATCATAATCTATCTGCTCTGAATGATGTTTAATTTCTTGGTTTAGAACAGTTATTAAAACACATTTTATCTTCTATTTTGTTTTTGAAAACCCAAGTTGGAAGGTAATTTATAGTTTTTGAACAAATTAAAGCTACAGATCAATATTAAATAAAAGCACAAAAAAGCCAGGAATTTTTCCCCTCCAATTTCCACATATGGATGAACTGTTTTCGCACTCTTTTCCACGTTTTATGCCTTCAAAAATGATTTTTGCTTTAGGCTATGCAGCCAAATCTTTCGTGTTGGGTTTCGAAAGCACCCAAGGTGAAATATATTCTGAAAGTATTTAAAATCGCCTTTTCAAATGACTGTCTCTGACATTTTTTTTTTTTTTTTTTTGATTTTGTAATTTTCAGGTTTTTCCAGAGTCAAAGATGGAAACTGTTGCCAGAATTTTGTACTCTGAAAGTACAGTGGAACCTCGCTTAAAGAACATAATTCGGTCCAGAAGCTTACTCGTAATGCAAAACGCTCGTTGAGAGGAACAATTTTTCCCATGGAAATTAATGTGAACTGTAATAATGCATTCTCTGACGAAAAGAAACCCCACAAATTTTATGTATAGCGTTTATTCTAAAGAAATTATATATAAGATTGTTAAGGAGCATGAATCATATTCATTTTCTATTTTATAGCAGAATCAACCAACATGGAATTCGGATACGATTTGCAGAAAACAAAACAAAAAAAAATCGAAATAATAAGTTTTTTATTTATGATACATACATTTGCAGGATTGAGTTCAATGCTTCATTTAGAAATTTTGCTAATTTTTCTAAGTGTTTTAATAGAGTTGTTGAGTTTTTATTCGAATTATGATAAATATCTAATTCTTTTTTATTTGGAAGCTGTCTAGAGACATTTTTTGACTACGTTTCAAAATTGAAGGAAATACGACGCAGCATTATCATAACATAAATTTGTAACGCGCGTAGCCACTGCCTTATTAGGATGACGCTTTTCAATGCACAATGCAACAGTTCCCCATCTTTCAGCATTTCTTTTATTGCGCTAGAAGATTGCTGCATTGCTGTTATCTCCTCCTCCTCTGACAAACTCTCCTTCATAACTTCTTACTGTGAAACACAACGCAACTCCACAAGCTCTTCGGTGGTCAACTATTGGCTGTGCTCTTCCACAAGCTCACCGATTTCATTGCTATCCATTTCCAGTCCCCTGATCTTGGCTGAAGACACAATCTCGTTATCTATAGGCTTCACAGGGTACTGTCTCGGACTCCTCAATGTCACATTCGACAACATTCTCCGCCCAAAACTTCTTCCAAGCAGAAGTGAGGATTCTCTTGGTAATCTCTTCCCATGCATTTTCGATCATTTGAGGCAGGAAACGATGTGGAAGTGATATTTCTAATATTCTCTGAGAGTAAGGTTGGTCCCTAGACAGACACCTTGTTTGATAAGAACCCATCACTAGACACCATGTTTGATAAGAATTAAAGAAAAATAAAAGCTCCGTGGATACGACAGTAGTAGGCTTAAAATCCGGGACTTCCTCTTCTCGTCACTCGTTATACGAAACGTTGCTTGTTAAGCGAGTCATTTTTTAAAATTTATTTTGCTCGTTATGCGAATTACTCGTTATGCGAAGCGCTCCTTAAGCGAGGTTCCACTGTGCTTAAAATCACCTTTTCCATTGACAGTCTCAGACATTTTTTGAGGGGGGGATTTCATAATTTTCATGTTTTCTCAGAATTGACAAGGGAAACTATAACCACAAAGAAAACGATTTTCCATCATCTTAAAATTATAACAATAGTGTATTTAGTGGTGACACTTCGCCTAGCTGTATTTTTAATAACTTGAACATAAATAAATAAACGCATTTAAGATTTATTGAATAGAGTAGCGAAGCATATGTTTAAACATATTCGTAAATATGACTAATTTGTGCATGGATTTAGAACGCAATGAAAAAAAAAGCAAGCATGTGTGCAGGAGAAGTACATTTTCCTGCTGAATGGGTTTGGTCTAAACTTTGATGCAGCTTTGAAGTTTTCGTGTAAGGGCCATTTAGCAAATATTCTCCATCCAGCTCATTAGTTCTTGTGTAATCTTATTCACATGCACGTGGATTGATATAAATGAAATACCTGTTTCTTTTTTCAGACTTTTTCGAATTTGGGGAAATTAATCATAATTTTATTTTCAAGACTATAGTATTATCATTTTGTTTACTTCTCTTACAAGAAAGTGCTTTGTTTTACCATTCATTTAAATTTATTTATTTCTCCTCATAAACAAGATACTTTTCTTTCATACATACCGTTATCCCACGGAATAGTTCTTCTTTCTTCATAAAATAGTCTTTAACCCTTTCCGCCTTATATTTCAATTCCTGTTAGTAAATAAATACCCCTTTTACATGGGTTTTTGTTTTTTCGTGTTCTTAAGGTATTAGGGAATACAATTATGGTGAAAGAAACTTGAAAACACTCTCAGATCGCAAATGGAGACTTATGTTTTTGAGCACACACAGTACTCAAGTTGCAGTTGGTCTATTTTTTTAATTTTACAGTAAGTACAACTAAATTTTGCCATACTTAGTGTAAAATAGTTCTTATTAGGTAATAATTTAGTTTAATATCAGATTTAAGAAATTTTGAATAAACTCTTTTTGTGGGATATATTGTCCCAATCGTATTTAACTGTGGGACAATATATCCCATCAGTGATTAAATTATTATAAGATTATTGTTCCGAAGCTGTAAAGTTGTTTTCCTGACATGTTAATCTTATGGCAGGAAAGAGAGTTTTACAGATATTTTATTGCAATTGTCCCAGACGACTATACGATTGGGACACATTGTCCCGTTCGAATATACGATTGAAACAGAAATGATGAATCAATTGACACTAACTTTCGTTTTGTAAATGACTTTATTTTTAACAATTACTTTCGTTTTGTCCGCGTAAAAATAATGCAAAATCCATTAACAGACGAAAATGCATTACCAAATGCAAAATAAAAAATGCTGAATTGATGAATGCAAATCTTTAAGTAAAGGGAGCTTTTCAGTATAAAAGCGATTAAGGAAAAACATTAAATGCAAAATATATAAATATTCAATTCCAAAATTAAATACGAAAAAGAAAGAACCCTTTTGACGAAAGTTAATATCTTCAAGAAGTTTAAAAATAAATTAATTCTAACGTAACTTCCATCTCATAGTAATGGAGTTCCCGGTCCATGAATCAACATAAAATAAAAAAAGAAAAGAAACTGCTTAACTCAGCTAAAAAAACCCTGTCATAACTCCTATTTGAAATTAAGTCGCAATAGAATCAAAACAGTATGTGTGTTAATTTGTAGAAGACCGTCTGAATCTCTTTGGCACGTAACCAAACCAAACCACGTATGCGTTACCGCCATGCGTGGATAATTATTATATAGATTTCAGCATTAAATTAAACTACTTTTCATAGTTAAATTTTAATCATGCAAAAGTTGGGTGGAAAGGGTTAATGCAGATTATCAAGAAGCAATGAAAAGCGATTTCGTTTATTACTTTCTCGTATACGAAGTATACAAAGAGAAAGTATGGTAATCGTCAAAAAATTCGAACTCGCGATTTTGACGAATCTCCACGTTTTAGACCTCCCTCATTCCGAAAAACACAATTTTGGAATTATGTCTGTCTGTGAACACGATAACTCGCAAACTATTAGAGCTATGGGGATAAAATTTGGTATGTGGTCTTTAAACATAATTTGTAGGTTTCTATCAAATTTTGGACAAAATCCGTCAACGGGAAGTCTGTCTGTCTGTATGTTCGATAACATGCGAACGCTATAACTCAAAAACTTGAAAAGCCAGATGGATAAAATTTTATACACAGTTTTATCGTCATGAATGTAGGTCCGTATAAAATTTTGGGCCAAATCCGTCAAAGGGTTGATTGTCTGTCGGTCTGTATAATCGCATACTTGTTCAACTCCATACGCATGCGCAATAGTAGAAATGCCTGTGCAAAGAAGAGACACTTCGAAAACTTGGCAGTTTGCCAAAAACCAATTCTGGCGGCGAGATTTTGTAAGGAAGCAAACATTTAGGTCGTCTCGTTTTACTTGCGTGCTGGAAACAATCTCTGCGCATGCGCAAGCTATTCTGTTTTCTTCTCCGCACGCGGAACTGGCATTGCTCGAGTTTGATAAAAAAAATAAATATTGCGAAGTTTTAATACATACGTATCTTTTTGAATATGATTCTTCACCTCAATACTTTATTATTACTATAATCAACAATGAAAAACCTTCTGATAGTCATTGCACTCTGGGTTACAGTTGGTTCGAACTTTTTATCAACGCAGGGGGGAAGGGAAATGACAAATGTTTGAAAAGTATACGAGAAAGTTTAGGGGAGGCCACTCCCGCTGGTTTTTTCTGAAGCATACAAAACACATAGTGTTTAAAACGCTATGCATGTTTTGAAAGGGAGCAAGATCGCAGAGAGATAGTAGATCATGAAGAGAGAACCCTTGGATTCATAATTGTGTTTGCCCTTTATCGAAATTGAAAACTTAAATGATTTACCTATCCTCTAAACCTTAAATGATCAAGACCTGGTTGGCCTCACTTCTTCCACATTCACTTGGAAGAAGGGTAAATTTGACATTCATCGAGATGCATCGATTGGGTTTGTTCGAAGTAGTGTTCCAGCTTTGAAGTTATGTAATGGCTCTTGGGTACAGTCCAGCTGCGGATAGCCAATTCGAAAAGCAACAGTGTATCAATTGATACGTATTATGAAGTTCTTCCAGCTCCATAAATTAAAATTATTACATTTAGTATCAGAATTAAATTTTCGGCATTTTAACAGTATTAATTGACCAAAGACAACTTTCTATGCATGAGTTAGTGTTAACGTAGGAGATTTAATCTATAAATGGGCTCTGAAATAAACTTACTTCCTCCCTGAAACACAATTATCTTTATCTGAGATTGATTTACGTATGACAAGAAAAATAAAGAAAACATTTTTAGACCACGTAGTCATCAAAGAATATTTTCTTTGAGCGAACTAATGTCAAAGAAATAAAGTTTAGGTTTAATTTAATTTAGTTATAATAACTTCCCATTTCGAAGCAACACGAGGGGTTTTTTGGGGCGGTCCTCGTAATTTTGAACCGTAGTCAAATGACGTGGGTGACGCTTGAGCTGGCACCGCCTCTCCACACTTCTTCACCACACCAGCGAGATGACGTTTGACCCATGACGTCAGATTTAACGTGTACCGGGCCCACATACACGGTGGATCTTTAGTCGAATCAGGTTTCGAGCTTGGAACCCTTTGACCCGAGACTTTAACACTAGGCCACTGCAGTCAATTAAAATGTTTAGAAGAAGGGTGAAAATGTATGGGAAGAGAATGAAAGAATGCCAATTTTTGATTTTATCTATGCTTGCCCGTTTCCCCAAAGTATTCTTTATGCGCTCTAAAAGATTTCGAGCACCATTTCGAGCTATTCTCATTTGCTAAGCGACAAACTTCAATATCTCCTTTATATACAATTTATATGAGATTTCACGGAACTTCAACACATTTTCCCCCAAACCTAATTGTGATTATAGAATGTAATTAACAAGTGATTTTTTATCTTTAATAACTTAAATTCATCAATATCTGAGAAATTAGTCGGTAGATGTCGCGAGAAAAAAATGAAATGAGATAATTGTAGAAGGTGCTGCAGCTCTGAAAACTTAATTGGCTAGCTGCCATGATTATAAACTTCATAATTCTGAATTATAATCTGATTACGACAACATCCCAGTACCAACAGAAATTCCTCATTTCACAAACACAATTAATTTTTGAGTGACCGAAGAAAGCAAACCGAAATTATTTTTCATACAAAAATTAATGCAAATTGAATTAATTCATTCGCGGACGCCAGTACCTCTTTCAAAGAATCAATATAAACCCTTCACTTCATCATAAAAAATAAAAACAGGCCAATTATAGACAAAACTTTTATTAAAATGTATCATATTTGTATTAGAGGAGAAGTGAAAAAAGCTGCTGACGAAGTTATTATTTCTTGGAAAGGATTTTTTTATTTCCTTTTCTCACTTTATTGTTTTGGAACTTCCCAGCCAACTTAATATATTAATTTAACTTTTTATTATCCCTATTATCTAATCAGATGACACTTTACGTTTTTGGAATGTA
Organism: Araneus ventricosus; assembly: GCA_013235015.1. NCBI lineage: Eukaryota > Metazoa > Arthropoda > Arachnida > Araneae > Araneidae > Araneus > Araneus ventricosus. The sequence goes on along the minus strand of BGPR01024555.1, from coordinate 4,268 downwards.
TTGTGGTATTAATACTACTACCAGTCTAATAAATACGATAATTCTTTGCATATATGACGCACGACCTAGATAGTCAAAGTTTAACATTCTACAAATGTTCTATCAATAACGAAAGATAAACTTAACTGTTCTTGATCGGTGCATTTTTTTGATAACCAAATTTCGAAATTTCATCTGGGGCTGTTAAGGAAATCTCACTAATAATTGGCAGCGGAATTTGGGTATGTAAACCCAGTATCCAAATATAGGGAAGATCGCTTGTGGGGATACTGAATCAGTACATAACTTAAAATGAATGGAAATATAAGGGTATTATTGTCATTTCTAGTTAGCAAATATGATTGATTGGATAAGGAATGTTCGCTACCAATCGCAAAAAAGAATTGGAATGTAAAGCTGTTGATTATTACTTTTTTCATGACCTCTAAATAATAATAAAAGATGTGTATCTGTATATTAGCACACTACACAACAAACAGTGGCCGTGATTTGGGGGGACGAACGAGCTCTTCCCCATTTTTTGAGGAAAAAATAAAATTTTTATTTTGTCAACTTTCACTTCTCTGTCCCAATTCGCTTAGATAGCCTCGAAAACTTATAATTTTGTAGCTAAATTTTTAAAGTTTGCTGTCGCCCCGGCGCCCCCGTACTTCCTGGAATTTTTAACCTTCTATAAATTGTTTGCCCATCCCCCCTCTTATAACTCCAAATCTTGGCTACTGACAACAGATCATTGGACCTAAAACTACCATCTGGCACGAACATATTTTGGGCTGTGATGAAGAGCCCTTCGAGGTGAGTTTTTTCATTTAGAAATTTCAAAAAGATTTTTATTTAATTAAAATTTAAGGGAAGTGACGCTTCTGGTGTTGAGGAAGATGAATGATATTTTAATAGATTGTTCGAAAAGATTCCGCCGACGGTTTCCTGTAGCTTGCGTTGATCACTGTAGGGCAACTGACTCGCTGGTATCAGCCTTTAAACTTATTTTTTGAAAGGCGGTACTTTTGCCAATACAGTAAAGCACCGTTTATACGTCTTTCAACGGACTGACCTAAAACGATGTATAAATGAAAAGACGTATAATCGAAATTTTAATAAACAACTTTGATTATTAAAAATTCAATGCTTCTAATCCAAATTCATTTAAAATCAATACTTTTAAAGTCTTAAGATAGTACTAGTATAATACTACATAGTATGAATAACAATAATTAAACTTTTAAATTAAACATTTATCATGAAAGTGAGAAAAATCATATTTTTGTCATATATTTTTGAGTACTAGTTAAGCATTTCTTTACGATTTATGTGCATGGAAGTCGGCATTTAATTAAAATTATCTTTAGCCGTCGTCTGACGTGCGTATTGTCTGTGAGTATTAAGCACAGGAATATGAATTGAATGATGTTCATTGAATGTTTGTCACTGGTCATTTGACAAAAGAAATTTGAAGTTTTCCAATGGAATCCACTGCGTCTTTAAAGAAAGGTCGAGTAACTTCATCATCGCTTAAATTAGCACTAAATATGTTTTCTATTAATTCATCAATTATTCGAAGTCATGATATCAGTATCCCAGTTCACATACTAGAAAGGAGGAAATTTTAACATCTTAGAAACGGGGAAAACGACGTACAACCGAAGCTTTGGGTCGTATAAACGAAGCACTTTATCATTACAATGAATACGAATGAATCGGGATTTTGATGAAACGACGTATAAATGTAAAAGACGTATAAATGAGAAACATATAAACGGTCCTTTACTGTATTTGTGTCAAGTCACCATCAACATTGGTGTAATTGTGTTTGTTTGGTGTCAATGTAAACATGGAGAATGAAAAAGTGCATTTTCCGTATTTATTGCTTTTCTACAATCGCAAAAGCAAGAATTCTTTTAAAGCCTCGAAAGAAGGTAGGTACTGCTTACATAGATAATGCTGTAAGTGGACGAACTGTGCATACATGGTTTGTGAAATTCAAACGGGGCGAATTTCAAGTGTAAGACCGGCAAAATTTCGGCTGGTCATCCATGGTTGATGATGACCAAATTAAGGCGCTCATTACAAATAGCCAAGGTATTAATTACTACTCTTGAAATGTTTGGAAATCTCACAGATTAAAATAAAAATTTAAAGAACCCTATATCCACTTGCGATTTATTTCTCAAACAGAACAAGAACAATCTATTTTTGTAATGGATGGTAAGGGGCGATGAGAAATGGATCGTCTACAATGAAGTTGAGCGAAAACGGTCATAGAATCTTTGACTGAACCGCCATCAGCCAACCCAAAGACCAATATCGATTTCCAGAAAACTATGCTCTGTTGCTGGTGTGCTTAGTAGGGCACTGTCTAGCATGAGATGTTGCTGCCTTACCAAATAATTAACAAGGTTAAGTTTAGTAGACAATAGGGCAATTTGAAACCAGCCATTGAACAAAAGCACCCAGTATTGGCCAATAGTAAAGGGATGGTCTTTCACCAGTATAAAGCTGGACCACATGTGTCCTTGGCCACCCGATGGAAGTTCTTGGAGCTTGGCAAGTATTTCTTATTCCCCTCCCTTCCATATTGTTCGTACTTGGCACCTTCGGATAACCATCTGTTTTGCTTACGGCAAAATCCGTTAAAAAGAAAAATATTGATTTCTCCGAAGGACATAAACACACCTTGAACAATTTTTTTAACGATAAGCCAGATCTGTTCTGTGAGAGTGGAACAATAATACTTTCCAAAAGATGGGAAATCCTTATCACATAAAATGGTATATGTATTACTGAATAAATTTCATTTTTTAAAAATTCTTTTCAGTTGTCCTCAAAATTCATCGGAGACTTTTCGAACAACCCATTAGTTGTTCGAAAAGTCTAATTGATAATTAAATTAATTATTAATTAGGTGATTATTAAACAACCAATTAATAATTACTCCTCAAAAGATTTTTAATTTGTTTTTGCTGGTGATAACTAGGAAAGGCATATTCGTAGTTAGTTGATTTCGATTCTTATCAATTTTATTTAAAAGTTTATTTTATAAGAAGCTGACTAGTTAAATAAAAGATGAATAATTTGTTGTCGATGGATAAATAATACTTGAATTAAATTTTAATATTAGAAGAAAAATAATTATTAGATTCATTAGATCATTAATAACAGATTTAATAAGATAGCATAGATGAATTAATTTAAAAATAAATTCTTAAATTTATGAAATTTTCTATAATATTTCACGGTTATTCTAAGATAAAATATTAACAATCACAACTGAAATCTCCCAATTTTATTCTTCCATTAACAAATAATTTTATCATTGTTTACAAAAGATATATTCCATACCTTGTCAATTTAATCTCCTTATCTTTTACACTCCTCAACGTTTGATTTCACACCTTAGAAAATCAAACAATTAATGCTTTTATAGTAAACAGTCAGTGTAAGTAATTGAATACCTGCATGAAGAAAAGTATGAGATGATTTTCCCTCACTCATTCAAAGCAAATTTCTAAATTACTTTTGTTCTCTTTCCGATTTATTTTCTTTCAAATGCATCATTTAATCTATCATAAATGACTTAATTATAATCAAGCGAGATAAAGTAAATTGAAAATGCGTTTCTGCCTCATTAAGCTAGTAGCCATTAATGGCTAGCCAGGCTGTGTCTTTCATTTCCGTAGAAATAAATAAGAAGCCTCCCGCCGACCACTCAACTCGGTTCTGTAAACACGGAAACACAATTAGACTCTCTGGAATCTGGCATTTCCGTCTAGAATGAAAACAAATGGCGGGCCGAAATTCCTCGAATAACGCTGGGGGGATTAGGAGACTCATACGTTATTTGATGCCTTAATTTCCGGATGTATTTTCGAGATCTAGGAAGAAAATAGGTTTATACATATTCAGAAGCATTCGTGTCTAAAATGCCGTAAACAACCGATGCTTTCGTTGTTAAACTTGATGCAAACAGCTGATAATCTACGACAATGTGATTTTTAAAATTTTATTTCACTTATTTGTTTTGCTTGTTAAAACAGTTTTGGATTAGTTTTATTAACTTACTTTAAATTAAAGTGGAATAGTAAAATCGCTGAATAGACTGCTTAGAATATTATAATGTGAATAAGATTCTTTAATAGCTACTACAAAACCATTTAGAGATTTAGAAATTTGGCCTCAATTATTGTGATTTTGCAATCACATGTCAAACGTCTAGACGCCTTCTGTTGTGTAGAGTTTTCTTGGATTCAGATAAAGTCTTTTTCCCCAAC
>BGPR01024554.1:0-23120 GCA_013235015.1 Araneus ventricosus | reverse complement strand
GTTGGGGAAAAAGACTTTATCTGAATCCAAGAAAACTCTACACAACAGAAGGCGTCTAGACGTTTGACATGTGATTGCAAAATCACAATAATTGAGGCCAAATTTCTAAATCTCTAAATGGTTTTGTAGTAGCTATTAAAGAATCTTATTCACATTATAATATTCTAAGCAGTCTATTCAGCGATTTTACTATTCCACTTTAATTTAAAGTAAGTTAATAAAACTAATCCAAAACTGTTTTAACAAGCAAAACAAATAAGTGAAATAAAATTTTAAAAATCACATTGTCGTAGATTATCAGCTGTTTGCATCAAGTTTAACAACGAAAGCATCGGTTGTTTACGGCATTTTAGACACGAATGCTTCTGAATATGTATAAACCTATTTTCTTCCTAGATCTCGAAAATACATCCGGAAATTAAGGCATCAAATAACGTATGAGTCTCCTAATCCCCCCAGCGTTATTCGAGGAATTTCGGCCCGCCATTTGTTTTCATTCTAGACGGAAATGCCAGATTCCAGAGAGTCTAATTGTGTTTCCGTGTTTACAGAACCGAGTTGAGTGGTCGGCGGGAGGCTTCTTATTTATTTCTACGGAAATGAAAGACACAGCCTGGCTAGCCATTAATGGCTACTAGCTTAATGAGGCAGAAACGCATTTTCAATTTACTTTATCTCGCTTGATTATAATTAAGTCATTTATGATAGATTAAATGATGCATTTGAAAGAAAATAAATCGGAAAGAGAACAAAAGTAATTTAGAAATTTGCTTTGAATGAGTGAGGGAAAATCATCTCATACTTTTCTTCATGCAGGTATTCAATTACTTACACTGACTGTTTACTATAAAAGCATTAATTGTTTGATTTTCTAAGGTGTGAAATCAAACGTTGAGGAGTGTAAAAGATAAGGAGATTAAATTGACAAGGTATGGAATATATCTTTTGTAAACAATGATAAAATTATTTGTTAATGGAAGAATAAAATTGGGAGATTTCAGTTGTGATTGTTAATATTTTATCTTAGAATAACCGTGAAATATTATAGAAAATTTCATAAATTTAAGAATTTATTTTTAAATTAATTCATCTATGCTATCTTATTAAATCTGTTATTAATGATCTAATGAATCTAATAATTATTTTTCTTCTAATATTAAAATTTAATTCAAGTATTATTTATCCATCGACAACAAATTATTCATCTTTTATTTAACTAGTCAGCTTCTTATAAAATAAACTTTTAAATAAAATTGATAAGAATCGAAATCAACTAACTACGAATATGCCTTTCCTAGTTATCACCAGCAAAAACAAATTAAAAATCTTTTGAGGAGTAATTATTAATTGGTTGTTTAATAATCACCTAATTAATAATTAATTTAATTATCAATTAGACTTTTCGAACAACTAATGGGTTGTTCGAAAAGTCTCCGATGAATTTTGAGGACAACTGAAAAGAATTTTTAAAAAATGAAATTTATTCAGTAATACATATACCATTTTATGTGATAAGGATTTCCCATCTTTTGGAAAGTATTATTGTTCCACTCTCACAGAACAGATCTGGCTTATCGTTAAAAAAATTGTTCAAGGTGTGTTTATGTCCTTCGGAGAAATCAATATTTTTCTTTTTAACGGATTTTGCCGTAAGCAAAACAGATGGTTATCCGAAGGTGCCAAGTACGAACAATATGGAAGGGAGGGGAATAAGAAATACTTGCCAAGCTCCAAGAACTTCCATCGGGTGGCCAAGGACACATGTGGTCCAGCTTTATACTGGTGAAAGACCATCCCTTTACTATTGGCCAATACTGGGTGCTTTTGTTCAATGGCTGGTTTCAAATTGCCCTATTGTCTACTAAACTTAACCTTGTTAATTATTTGGTAAGGCAGCAACATCTCATGCTAGACAGTGCCCTACTAAGCACACCAGCAACAGAGCATAGTTTTCTGGAAATCGATATTGGTCTTTGGGTTGGCTGATGGCGGTTCAGTCAAAGATTCTATGACCGTTTTCGCTCAACTTCATTGTAGACGATCCATTTCTCATCGCCCCTTACCATCCATTACAAAAATAGATTGTTCTTGTTCTGTTTGAGAAATAAATCGCAAGTGGATATAGGGTTCTTTAAATTTTTATTTTAATCTGTGAGATTTCCAAACATTTCAAGAGTAGTAATTAATACCTTGGCTATTTGTAATGAGCGCCTTAATTTGGTCATCATCAACCATGGATGACCAGCCGAAATTTTGCCGGTCTTACACTTGAAATTCGCCCCGTTTGAATTTCACAAACCATGTATGCACAGTTCGTCCACTTACAGCATTATCTATGTAAGCAGTACCTACCTTCTTTCGAGGCTTTAAAAGAATTCTTGCTTTTGCGATTGTAGAAAAGCAATAAATACGGAAAATGCACTTTTTCATTCTCCATGTTTACATTGACACCAAACAAACACAATTACACCAATGTTGATGGTGACTTGACACAAATACAGTAAAGGACCGTTTATATGTTTCTCATTTATACGTCTTTTACATTTATACGTCGTTTCATCAAAATCCCGATTCATTCGTATTCATTGTAATGATAAAGTGCTTCGTTTATACGACCCAAAGCTTCGGTTGTACGTCGTTTTCCCCGTTTCTAAGATGTTAAAATTTCCTCCTTTCTAGTATGTGAACTGGGATACTGATATCATGACTTCGAATAATTGATGAATTAATAGAAAACATATTTAGTGCTAATTTAAGCGATGATGAAGTTACTCGACCTTTCTTTAAAGACGCAGTGGATTCCATTGGAAAACTTCAAATTTCTTTTGTCAAATGACCAGTGACAAACATTCAATGAACATCATTCAATTCATATTCCTGTGCTTAATACTCACAGACAATACGCACGTCAGACGACGGCTAAAGATAATTTTAATTAAATGCCGACTTCCATGCACATAAATCGTAAAGAAATGCTTAACTAGTACTCAAAAATATATGACAAAAATATGATTTTTCTCACTTTCATGATAAATGTTTAATTTAAAAGTTTAATTATTGTTATTCATACTATGTAGTATTATACTAGTACTATCTTAAGACTTTAAAAGTATTGATTTTAAATGAATTTGGATTAGAAGCATTGAATTTTTAATAATCAAAGTTGTTTATTAAAATTTCGATTATACGTCTTTTCATTTATACATCGTTTTAGGTCAGTCCGTTGAAAGACGTATAAACGGTGCTTTACTGTATTGGCAAAAGTACCGCCTTTCAAAAAATAAGTTTAAAGGCTGATACCAGCGAGTCAGTTGCCCTACAGTGATCAACGCAAGCTACAGGAAACCGTCGGCGGAATCTTTTCGAACAATCTATTAAAATATCATTCATCTTCCTCAACACCAGAAGCGTCACTTCCCTTAAATTTTAATTAAATAAAAATCTTTTTGAAATTTCTAAATGAAAAAACTCACCTCGAAGGGCTCTTCATCACAGCCCAAAATATGTTCGTGCCAGATGGTAGTTTTAGGTCCAATGATCTGTTGTCAGTAGCCAAGATTTGGAGTTATAAGAGGGGGGATGGGCAAACAATTTATAGAAGGTTAAAAATTCCAGGAAGTACGGGGGCGCCGGGGCGACAGCAAACTTTAAAAATTTAGCTACAAAATTATAAGTTTTCGAGGCTATCTAAGCGAATTGGGACAGAGAAGTGAAAGTTGACAAAATAAAAATTTTATTTTTTCCTCAAAAAATGGGGAAGAGCTCGTTCGTCCCCCCAAATCACGGCCACTGTTTGTTGTGTAGTGTGCTAATATACAGATACACATCTTTTATTATTATTTAGAGGTCATGAAAAAAGTAATAATCAACAGCTTTACATTCCAATTCTTTTTTGCGATTGGTAGCGAACATTCCTTATCCAATCAATCATATTTGCTAACTAGAAATGACAATAATACCCTTATATTTCCATTCATTTTAAGTTATGTACTGATTCAGTATCCCCACAAGCGATCTTCCCTATATTTGGATACTGGGTTTACATACCCAAATTCCGCTGCCAATTATTAGTGAGATTTCCTTAACAGCCCCAGATGAAATTTCGAAATTTGGTTATCAAAAAAATGCACCGATCAAGAACAGTTAAGTTTATCTTTCGTTATTGATAGAACATTTGTAGAATGTTAAACTTTGACTATCTAGGTCGTGCGTCATATATGCAAAGAATTATCGTATTTATTAGACTGGTAGTAGTATTAATACCACAATACATTCCAAAAACGTAAAGTGTCATCTGATTAGATAATAGGGATAATAAAAAGTTAAATTAATATATTAAGTTGGCTGGGAAGTTCCAAAACAATAAAGTGAGAAAAGGAAATAAAAAAATCCTTTCCAAGAAATAATAACTTCGTCAGCAGCTTTTTTCACTTCTCCTCTAATACAAATATGATACATTTTAATAAAAGTTTTGTCTATAATTGGCCTGTTTTTATTTTTTATGATGAAGTGAAGGGTTTATATTGATTCTTTGAAAGAGGTACTGGCGTCCGCGAATGAATTAATTCAATTTGCATTAATTTTTGTATGAAAAATAATTTCGGTTTGCTTTCTTCGGTCACTCAAAAATTAATTGTGTTTGTGAAATGAGGAATTTCTGTTGGTACTGGGATGTTGTCGTAATCAGATTATAATTCAGAATTATGAAGTTTATAATCATGGCAGCTAGCCAATTAAGTTTTCAGAGCTGCAGCACCTTCTACAATTATCTCATTTCATTTTTTTCTCGCGACATCTACCGACTAATTTCTCAGATATTGATGAATTTAAGTTATTAAAGATAAAAAATCACTTGTTAATTACATTCTATAATCACAATTAGGTTTGGGGGAAAATGTGTTGAAGTTCCGTGAAATCTCATATAAATTGTATATAAAGGAGATATTGAAGTTTGTCGCTTAGCAAATGAGAATAGCTCGAAATGGTGCTCGAAATCTTTTAGAGCGCATAAAGAATACTTTGGGGAAACGGGCAAGCATAGATAAAATCAAAAATTGGCATTCTTTCATTCTCTTCCCATACATTTTCACCCTTCTTCTAAACATTTTAATTGACTGCAGTGGCCTAGTGTTAAAGTCTCGGGTCAAAGGGTTCCAAGCTCGAAACCTGATTCGACTAAAGATCCACCGTGTATGTGGGCCCGGTACACGTTAAATCTGACGTCATGGGTCAAACGTCATCTCGCTGGTGTGGTGAAGAAGTGTGGAGAGGCGGTGCCAGCTCAAGCGTCACCCACGTCATTTGACTACGGTTCAAAATTACGAGGACCGCCCCAAAAAACCCCTCGTGTTGCTTCGAAATGGGAAGTTATTATAACTAAATTAAATTAAACCTAAACTTTATTTCTTTGACATTAGTTCGCTCAAAGAAAATATTCTTTGATGACTACGTGGTCTAAAAATGTTTTCTTTATTTTTCTTGTCATACGTAAATCAATCTCAGATAAAGATAATTGTGTTTCAGGGAGGAAGTAAGTTTATTTCAGAGCCCATTTATAGATTAAATCTCCTACGTTAACACTAACTCATGCATAGAAAGTTGTCTTTGGTCAATTAATACTGTTAAAATGCCGAAAATTTAATTCTGATACTAAATGTAATAATTTTAATTTATGGAGCTGGAAGAACTTCATAATACGTATCAATTGATACACTGTTGCTTTTCGAATTGGCTATCCGCAGCTGGACTGTACCCAAGAGCCATTACATAACTTCAAAGCTGGAACACTACTTCGAACAAACCCAATCGATGCATCTCGATGAATGTCAAATTTACCCTTCTTCCAAGTGAATGTGGAAGAAGTGAGGCCAACCAGGTCTTGATCATTTAAGGTTTAGAGGATAGGTAAATCATTTAAGTTTTCAATTTCGATAAAGGGCAAACACAATTATGAATCCAAGGGTTCTCTCTTCATGATCTACTATCTCTCTGCGATCTTGCTCCCTTTCAAAACATGCATAGCGTTTTAAACACTATGTGTTTTGTATGCTTCAGAAAAAACCAGCGGGAGTGGCCTCCCCTAAACTTTCTCGTATACTTTTCAAACATTTGTCATTTCCCTTCCCCCCTGCGTTGATAAAAAGTTCGAACCAACTGTAACCCAGAGTGCAATGACTATCAGAAGGTTTTTCATTGTTGATTATAGTAATAATAAAGTATTGAGGTGAAGAATCATATTCAAAAAGATACGTATGTATTAAAACTTCGCAATATTTATTTTTTTTATCAAACTCGAGCAATGCCAGTTCCGCGTGCGGAGAAGAAAACAGAATAGCTTGCGCATGCGCAGAGATTGTTTCCAGCACGCAAGTAAAACGAGACGACCTAAATGTTTGCTTCCTTACAAAATCTCGCCGCCAGAATTGGTTTTTGGCAAACTGCCAAGTTTTCGAAGTGTCTCTTCTTTGCACAGGCATTTCTACTATTGCGCATGCGTATGGAGTTGAACAAGTATGCGATTATACAGACCGACAGACAATCAACCCTTTGACGGATTTGGCCCAAAATTTTATACGGACCTACATTCATGACGATAAAACTGTGTATAAAATTTTATCCATCTGGCTTTTCAAGTTTTTGAGTTATAGCGTTCGCATGTTATCGAACATACAGACAGACAGACTTCCCGTTGACGGATTTTGTCCAAAATTTGATAGAAACCTACAAATTATGTTTAAAGACCACATACCAAATTTTATCCCCATAGCTCTAATAGTTTGCGAGTTATCGTGTTCACAGACAGACATAATTCCAAAATTGTGTTTTTCGGAATGAGGGAGGTCTAAAACGTGGAGATTCGTCAAAATCGCGAGTTCGAATTTTTTGACGATTACCATACTTTCTCTTTGTATACTTCGTATACGAGAAAGTAATAAACGAAATCGCTTTTCATTGCTTCTTGATAATCTGCATTAACCCTTTCCACCCAACTTTTGCATGATTAAAATTTAACTATGAAAAGTAGTTTAATTTAATGCTGAAATCTATATAATAATTATCCACGCATGGCGGTAACGCATACGTGGTTTGGTTTGGTTACGTGCCAAAGAGATTCAGACGGTCTTCTACAAATTAACACACATACTGTTTTGATTCTATTGCGACTTAATTTCAAATAGGAGTTATGACAGGGTTTTTTTAGCTGAGTTAAGCAGTTTCTTTTCTTTTTTTATTTTATGTTGATTCATGGACCGGGAACTCCATTACTATGAGATGGAAGTTACGTTAGAATTAATTTATTTTTAAACTTCTTGAAGATATTAACTTTCGTCAAAAGGGTTCTTTCTTTTTCGTATTTAATTTTGGAATTGAATATTTATATATTTTGCATTTAATGTTTTTCCTTAATCGCTTTTATACTGAAAAGCTCCCTTTACTTAAAGATTTGCATTCATCAATTCAGCATTTTTTATTTTGCATTTGGTAATGCATTTTCGTCTGTTAATGGATTTTGCATTATTTTTACGCGGACAAAACGAAAGTAATTGTTAAAAATAAAGTCATTTACAAAACGAAAGTTAGTGTCAATTGATTCATCATTTCTGTTTCAATCGTATATTCGAACGGGACAATGTGTCCCAATCGTATAGTCGTCTGGGACAATTGCAATAAAATATCTGTAAAACTCTCTTTCCTGCCATAAGATTAACATGTCAGGAAAACAACTTTACAGCTTCGGAACAATAATCTTATAATAATTTAATCACTGATGGGATATATTGTCCCACAGTTAAATACGATTGGGACAATATATCCCACAAAAAGAGTTTATTCAAAATTTCTTAAATCTGATATTAAACTAAATTATTACCTAATAAGAACTATTTTACACTAAGTATGGCAAAATTTAGTTGTACTTACTGTAAAATTAAAAAAATAGACCAACTGCAACTTGAGTACTGTGTGTGCTCAAAAACATAAGTCTCCATTTGCGATCTGAGAGTGTTTTCAAGTTTCTTTCACCATAATTGTATTCCCTAATACCTTAAGAACACGAAAAAACAAAAACCCATGTAAAAGGGGTATTTATTTACTAACAGGAATTGAAATATAAGGCGGAAAGGGTTAAAGACTATTTTATGAAGAAAGAAGAACTATTCCGTGGGATAACGGTATGTATGAAAGAAAAGTATCTTGTTTATGAGGAGAAATAAATAAATTTAAATGAATGGTAAAACAAAGCACTTTCTTGTAAGAGAAGTAAACAAAATGATAATACTATAGTCTTGAAAATAAAATTATGATTAATTTCCCCAAATTCGAAAAAGTCTGAAAAAAGAAACAGGTATTTCATTTATATCAATCCACGTGCATGTGAATAAGATTACACAAGAACTAATGAGCTGGATGGAGAATATTTGCTAAATGGCCCTTACACGAAAACTTCAAAGCTGCATCAAAGTTTAGACCAAACCCATTCAGCAGGAAAATGTACTTCTCCTGCACACATGCTTGCTTTTTTTTTCATTGCGTTCTAAATCCATGCACAAATTAGTCATATTTACGAATATGTTTAAACATATGCTTCGCTACTCTATTCAATAAATCTTAAATGCGTTTATTTATTTATGTTCAAGTTATTAAAAATACAGCTAGGCGAAGTGTCACCACTAAATACACTATTGTTATAATTTTAAGATGATGGAAAATCGTTTTCTTTGTGGTTATAGTTTCCCTTGTCAATTCTGAGAAAACATGAAAATTATGAAATCCCCCCCTCAAAAAATGTCTGAGACTGTCAATGGAAAAGGTGATTTTAAGCACAGTGGAACCTCGCTTAAGGAGCGCTTCGCATAACGAGTAATTCGCATAACGAGCAAAATAAATTTTAAAAAATGACTCGCTTAACAAGCAACGTTTCGTATAACGAGTGACGAGAAGAGGAAGTCCCGGATTTTAAGCCTACTACTGTCGTATCCACGGAGCTTTTATTTTTCTTTAATTCTTATCAAACATGGTGTCTAGTGATGGGTTCTTATCAAACAAGGTGTCTGTCTAGGGACCAACCTTACTCTCAGAGAATATTAGAAATATCACTTCCACATCGTTTCCTGCCTCAAATGATCGAAAATGCATGGGAAGAGATTACCAAGAGAATCCTCACTTCTGCTTGGAAGAAGTTTTGGGCGGAGAATGTTGTCGAATGTGACATTGAGGAGTCCGAGACAGTACCCTGTGAAGCCTATAGATAACGAGATTGTGTCTTCAGCCAAGATCAGGGGACTGGAAATGGATAGCAATGAAATCGGTGAGCTTGTGGAAGAGCACAGCCAATAGTTGACCACCGAAGAGCTTGTGGAGTTGCGTTGTGTTTCACAGTAAGAAGTTATGAAGGAGAGTTTGTCAGAGGAGGAGGAGATAACAGCAATGCAGCAATCTTCTAGCGCAATAAAAGAAATGCTGAAAGATGGGGAACTGTTGCATTGTGCATTGAAAAGCGTCATCCTAATAAGGCAGTGGCTACGCGCGTTACAAATTTATGTTATGATAATGCTGCGTCGTATTTCCTTCAATTTTGAAACGTAGTCAAAAAATGTCTCTAGACAGCTTCCAAATAAAAAAGAATTAGATATTTATCATAATTCGAATAAAAACTCAACAACTCTATTAAAACACTTAGAAAAATTAGCAAAATTTCTAAATGAAGCATTGAACTCAATCCTGCAAATGTATGTATCATAAATAAAAAACTTATTATTTCGATTTTTTTTTGTTTTGTTTTCTGCAAATCGTATCCGAATTCCATGTTGGTTGATTCTGCTATAAAATAGAAAATGAATATGATTCATGCTCCTTAACAATCTTATATATAATTTCTTTAGAATAAACGCTATACATAAAATTTGTGGGGTTTCTTTTCGTCAGAGAATGCATTATTACAGTTCACATTAATTTCCATGGGAAAAATTGTTCCTCTCAACGAGCGTTTTGCATTACGAGTAAGCTTCTGGACCGAATTATGTTCTTTAAGCGAGGTTCCACTGTACTTTCAGAGTACAAAATTCTGGCAACAGTTTCCATCTTTGACTCTGGAAAAACCTGAAAATTACAAAATCAAAAAAAAAAAAAAAAAAATGTCAGAGACAGTCATTTGAAAAGGCGATTTTAAATACTTTCAGAATATATTTCACCTTGGGTGCTTTCGAAACCCAACACGAAAGATTTGGCTGCATAGCCTAAAGCAAAAATCATTTTTGAAGGCATAAAACGTGGAAAAGAGTGCGAAAACAGTTCATCCATATGTGGAAATTGGAGGGGAAAAATTCCTGGCTTTTTTGTGCTTTTATTTAATATTGATCTGTAGCTTTAATTTGTTCAAAAACTATAAATTACCTTCCAACTTGGGTTTTCAAAAACAAAATAGAAGATAAAATGTGTTTTAATAACTGTTCTAAACCAAGAAATTAAACATCATTCAGAGCAGATAGATTATGATTAATTAAGATTGATTATGCTTATTTTAGATCGTTTATGAGCCAGATATTAAAATCATTATCGACAATCGATGAAAAAATGTATTTGCGAAAAGCTAGACCTGATAATCAGAACAACCTTTATTAAAAACCAGCTTTAATTTGGATTTCTTTCTGATACTGCAGTCAAAGTATTTTGAATCATGAGTTTCATAAGAAGTGTTCTTGAACAATAAATCAATCAGTGTTTAAACTACTCTGAGCCATAATTCATTATCAGAGGAAAGAGGAACTAAATTTGCATTTTTCAAGGCGAATAAAGGCGCACGGAGAATTACATCGACTGTTAAATAAAATAATAAACGTACTCTATTCATATTTAATAATTTCTATGGATAATTTAAATCGACTACTGATTTTTCCAACACATGCAACGCTGCATATAGTCTTAAAAACACATCAAATGTATTTCTTTATATTCAAAATAACAACATAATGGAGTCTTAAATCATAAAATAAACTGCATGCAATGAAACCTTTTATACAAAATTATACTTCCTTGAATAATTGAATTGCTGGTTTTGGAAACCACATCAGTCAATTTTTTTCTATAAAATTACACTTATGTTGTTTTCCCATTCTGAAGAGGTATTTACATAATGAGTGAAGAAATGACAAAAGTAAAGGTCAGTCACATTATAGTTACATAAAATCTACCAGGAAAAAAGTAGTTTTAATCATTGATTTAAACAATTTGTTTTGTTTAAAAGCTTTCACAATTTTGATATTATTGACTCATGTGGTTTCTGCAATCAACGATTAAGCTGAAATGCGGCACTGTTCTAACACCTCTGAAGCTTGAACATGCCCTATTCCCTCAGCGGTAGTTCGCAATAGAAGAGACTCCTACATACCCACATTGTGAGTGGGCCCACTTTCCTTCCCACATTCTGATAAAATGTCCAATTTTTAAATTATTAACACCTACACTAGTTAAACAACTTCATTAATACTCTACTTTTATTGGTAACATCCCACACATTCAACTTCTTTCGTTTTTATAATCAATAGGAATTTGTCCTTATAGAACACAATTTTCCACTTTATACCAAGATTTTACAATAAATTTCGCTTACGATTAACTTTTTCTTAACTCGATTAGATTGACATATATTTAAGCATTTCACAGGTTCCATCATACTGATTTTATATTACGTAACTTCAAAAAGTGGCAAATAAACCACCGATATACGAGGCATTTCAGATTAAAGGAGTGCTTGAACTCAACAGTTCTTCCTCTCCAATCACTCTCATTGCTGCAAAGTAAGTGACATTATAAAATCCAGTAACTTAATAAGCTTTATAAATAAAACATAATTCAAACCAAATATTTGATACCATAGTTTAGGAGTCAGCAAAATTTTTTTCGTAAAGAATCATTTTAAGCTCTATATTTACTAAAATAATATTTATGCAGTCGTCAGACGTCAACTTGAATTATGAAATATACATTTTTAAAAATTTGGACTAAAACTTATTTTGGTAAAAATGAATTTATTTTTATATTTTAATAAAAGACTCTACAGTTCAATTACTTATTATCAATGTTGCAGTGTGGTAATTATGAAATATAATTATTAAAATAAAAAAATAAGTGATTTTAAACATTCTTACGTATAAGCTATCATTTTGTTTCTTTCTTCAACAAGTGTACTGGGACTTCAAATATTTAATCATACATTTAACTTGTATGAATAATAAAATTAAAAAATATGTTTCCTAAAAATATAAGAACCAGCGGGAGTGGCCTCCCCGAAACTTTCTTGCATACGAAAAGTAATGTGGGGTGGGTAAACACCCAGTGGGTAGGTAAATATTATTGGGGTATTTACGCAAGGCCTGGTTATTTTGAGAAAAAAATTATGAATGGTGATTTACAATGAAACATTTCAAATTCATGAATTCCTGAAGCTTAATATTTTGCAAAAAAGAATTGCGAATGTTCTCAATTTTTACGCGCGCTGAGGAACTAGAACCTTATTTAACGTTTTTGACTACAAAATCTTACTGCTGATATCACGCAAGATTCACCATACCTTCCATCTGGAAAATGTCAGAACGAACTTTGATTCAGGGGTTGCCATAATTTCCGAAGTGCGGCTAGCTACAATTTCCTGCGTAGACTGCCAAGGTCAAACGCCAACCATACTAACTTTAGTAAAATAAACGAAACGCTCGCCAACACACAGTGGCAATGTGCATTTTGAACTAAATATGCAATTTGAACACCTGTTTTTTAACCGATTTGAACGAAATTTGGGCACAGATCTATAATTAATGTTAGCATACGTGATACAAAGTTTTATTTATCTAAGCCAAAGGGCTTATGAGATACAAGTATACGATTATACAGACCGACAGACAGTCAACCCGTGCACGGATTTGGCCCACAATTTTATACGGACCTACATTTATGACGATAAAACTGTGTACTAAATTTTACCCATCTAGCTATTCAAGTTTTTGGGTTATAGTGTTCACATGACTTCGGACATACAGACAGAGAGACTTCCCTTAGACGAATTTTGTCCAAAATTTGATAGAAACCTTCAAATTATGTTTAAAGACCACATACCAAATTTCATCCCCGTAGCTCTAATAGTTTTCGAGTTATCGTGTTCACAGACAGACAGACATAATTCCAAAATTGTGTTTTTCGAACTCAGGGAGGTCTAAAACGTGGAGATTCGTCAAAATCTGGAGTTCGAATTTTTTGACGATTACAATACTTTCTCTTGGTATACTTCGTATACGAGAAAGAAAAAATATGCTGAAAATGCTATGCTGAAATATGCTATGCTGTTGCTGAAGTTTAAGGGAGCTTTTTTTTTATTCTCGTATTTTAGGGATCATTTCATTATCATCATCAAAAGAAAGGACTTAAGAGCTCAACAATAATAGTAAGATGTACAAACAATTTTCAGAAATATTGTTAGGAAATTTACTAGAACTTAATACTTTATTTTGTTACACGTTTTTCACTTACTATCTTAAAAAAGGTCGCAGTTATGCACTAAAAGAGGCACAGGTTGCTGACCCCTGTCTTAGTCCATTCATAGATCTGTGGTTAATACTATCATACATCTACAGTAATTGGATAGCATTTAAAATGAGCGAAACTAAATGAAACAAGACACTGTTCTTGACATATATTTATTTACTTTTCTTTTTAATACATATTGCAACAAATAAATGTTTTCCGTATAGATATAACATCTTCATCCATATATAAGTATATAGATTTATGTGTATAAATTAATATAATTATTTATGACTATGATATCACTAGAGTAGACGAACTTTTACATTCGATACATACAACGAGGGAGTCAAAAATTAGTAAATCCATACATCTGGTTCTTATTCCTGCATCACAGAACGCGGAAGTAATGAACATTTAATTTTCGGTATTATACTCTATCAAAGCACAAGTTCCTTTAGATATAATAATAACTTTTTCTTTAATTATATTATTAAACGGTTCTGTCGTAAACAGAAGGTATTCAGTCTTTCAATGTAACATTTTGTTGTTATCCCTGGAATGGAAACGTGGAGTAAGGATGATTCTACCTCTGCCTTCAGCCGAGATTCCGACGTTGCAGGGAAAGGGAAATCCACAACCAACCAGCTATGCTATCTGCAGATCCTCAAAGAACTCCACCTCTACCTTTAGCTGAGATTCCGCGTTGAAGGGAAAGGGAAAATCCCATCCACCCGGGTATGCTATCTGCCGATTCTGAAATAATGGAGTCATGATGACTCCATCTCTATCTTTAGCTGAGATTCCGCATCGCAGAGAGAGGAAAAACCTCCTTCTCCCAGCTATGCTATCTACGGATCCTTAACTAGTTGAGGACCAAGCGCTACTTATTAAGGGTCTACTGTCTCCAATTCAGCAGGTTGTCTTTAAATCCCTATGAATTAACTCCTTAACTTAATTTAAATTGACTCCACTCGCAAGTCAAAGGAAATGGTTCAGCACCCCAAGGATCTTCAATAGTTATTTTCTAAATCAAATTGGTTGAAACAATAACAGACTCAATCAGGAACGTTGATAACTGGATCACGAGCGTTCACCTCGTACTCAAGTTACAAAGATGGAAAATTAATTTTATTGATAGAATTTTTTTAAATTTAAAAATTTATACAAAAACTTGTCTAATTTATGTGATCATAAAATATATCAACACTTTTAAAATGGACTAATTTGACTCCATGTTTCCATAAAGGGTGACAGAATGAAATTTTCATTTCAGAGTTAGTAAACCAAATAATGCATTTAAAAATATATTCTTTAAAAAATGTCCAACAAGTATTGACATTGCTGGTGTAAAAATAATCTTTTAAATTTGGCTGTATCATATATTAAAATTCTTTAATTATAATTGCATCTTTTATAATGATTACAATTTGAAATGGCTGTATTGTAAACTAGTGATTAATAATTTTGTATTGTAACTTTTCAGCAGATCCTTTTAAAAGTAGTTATGGGATTTCGAAGCTGTTATTTAAAATAAAAATTATTGACTAAATAGTTTCGCTTTTTATTTAGCTATTTATACAGGAGAGGTTCCCTACCTTTTATCCCTCTCGTACCCCTTAATTAAGCTTTATATTTTAGCTTACCCCCTATATACCCCACCCCCACCAACCATCCATCTATCTATGCAAAGAAGTTTTTATCAATAGTGTTAAGGGCTT
Organism: Araneus ventricosus; assembly: GCA_013235015.1. Lineage (NCBI taxonomy): Eukaryota > Metazoa > Arthropoda > Arachnida > Araneae > Araneidae > Araneus > Araneus ventricosus. The sequence goes on along the minus strand of BGPR01024554.1, from coordinate 7,887 downwards.
ATGTTAGCTTAAGAGTCAAATGACTCGAATTAATAACATTTGCTGGATTAATTTTTTATTTTACATTTTATTGCATTTTTAGAATAATATTTGTTCAACGCCAAAACAAATGAAATCAGTATTGTAATAATTTCGCATTAACTTCTAGGGATGGCTAAAAATTACACTCTGTAATAATCAACTTTTGAAGTGGTTTAATTATTAAATAGCAAGTATTAACTTTTTTATTCTCTTATGTTTTCTTGTGTCCGCCTTTACCTTGATTTCGCGTACCTCCAATTGGTCCTTCGCGTACCACAGGTTGGGAACCTCTGTTATACAGCATTAGGAAAATAATGGCAAACAGACTATTTTGAGTGAACATTTTAAGCAATACCACTTACGTTAGTATCTCTATGCAGAATGTAGACAATTCATGCTATAACGTCGAATGTGACGCTCCGGTTTAAGTTTGGAATCTATTGCACTTATTACAGGAGGAAAACGATGGGACGTCACGGCGCGGCGTAAGACATTTAGCTGATGTTAGATGATATGCCCTTGTCGTGACTGTGATATCACATGAATTGACTCTAATAAATTCAGTTAAATTTATTTTCTTTGGATCAGTACAGTTGCACGGTATTTTTCTATGTTATAAACTAAAATATATATTATATCTATGAACTCTTTGCCTTGACATCAATAATACGAACATTTCAACAAGCTTATGCTAAAATTAAAAAAATAAAAGTATTCTCAATTTACTTTATAATAATATTAATGGTTCCGAACAGAACTTGCTCGGCAGACATCCAGTCCGTTAGGAAATGAATAATTTTTGAATCCCTGTTTGAAATGATTGTATGTCTACAATACTTCATGAGAACAGAACGGAGTCACAACAAAAAAAAGGCAAGCAATGTACACAAGTATTGATCACAGCATTTCAATACAACGATGGTGAGAAGATATTCAGTGAGAAGTGCTTCCAGAACTCAGTTTGACAGAAACATTCATCGTGTAACAAAATAATCACAAGTACTGACTTTTATAGCTATAGGATCTTTATAATGCGATCTGTTCAAAGCACTAGCAATCAGTAAGTTACAAAGTAAAAGAAAATAAAACGCTTTGAAAATGAATCGGCTATAATTTTTTTTTTTTTAATTTGGATCGTTTTCTTAGAGGAGATCTACAATACTGGCGGTTTATTTATCTTTCTATAATTTAGAAATTAATAAATGTTTTCATAATTTCTTCAGATTTTATTGTTAAAAAAATTAAGTCAAATTTTAGTAAAAAAAAAACATTCTTACTTTCTAATTAAAGAAATTTTTTTTATTCTTTTAAATATTCTATATAATTAATATAAACTTCTTACATTTTCTAGTTCAATGTATATAGAACAAGCAATTTAACTTAATAAATTGTGCTTTCCTTCCTTTTAAATTATGCAAGTCTATTTATTGCGTTGAATTTATTATTTTTTTATGTAAATTAGATTTTTCGATTTATTTTTTCTGAAAGTTTTAATTTGTGTTTATTATTTTTTATTTAAATCGCAATTTTGCTTTATTATTTTTAAGCAATTTATAATTTGGATTTGTTATTTTTTATGTAAATTATAATTTTATTTTAATATTTTTATGTATATTAAGATTTATTATTTTGTGCCCATTAATAAATAATAAGACTTGACGAAATCCGACGGATTTGAGTTCTAACATTTTCCCTCAAGACTAAAAATTAACCACAATGTGATAATAAAGTGATTTTTCAAAATAGTTAATGGGTATTTACTCCATTCAGCTATTCAAACTTAAACGGCAGCATTTACAAAATCTAAAAGTATTAATGCGCTAATAGATACAAAGCGCTAGGGCTGTACTTTATATTCTTATCGTATTTTTATTTGTTACCTTTTTTTCATTTAGAGAAGAATAGATTGGGATGCTGGTTGAATATTTTATTTATTTCCAACGTAAAAGGTTAACTACTGCTCTTTTTTTGATAATGGCCAAAATTCACAATTAACAGTCAGAAAATGTGTTTGTTTTTCTCCAGATGTGTAAAAGGCTTTCGTAACAGTTTCATGGATCAAAAGGGCGAAAAGAAAATGTGCCTGTATGTATGCCACCGGGCAAAAGAGTTTTGATAATATTCAATAAAAAAGAATACATATAATTACAAAAAAAATTTGGCCAACACAAAATTGTTATTAATATTTTATATCTGTAGTCCTGTTGCTAATAAATAATGTTACTCAGGCGCATATTTTCGAAAATAAGTGATGTATTCATAAAGAAAAATCAACATCTGTATATAAATTATTTCTGAAGAATAATAAAGATATTGATATCAATTAATATTTTTCACATCTTAAAGTCAATTCACAGAAGGAGAATTTTAGGCGAATTACTAAAGCCTCAGATATATATTAAATTATTTTGTGTGTGCGTTAAATCATAACAAAAGTTTTCAGAAAAATTGACATTGAAAAATGTACATTATCAATCGTCAGGGATAGAGCAAACTGTTTTCACTCGATGCTAAATGCTGATTTATCTTCCGAAACACACCTAGAGAAAGTGGGATAAGACATTGCTATGGCAACAGACTAGAGTAGACATTATGTCAGAACCTGTTCTCGTGACAGATGGATTATATTAAATTTTAAGTTATTAAGAAATCAATAATATAAGCAACATAATAATTAGATATTATTTATTGCCTTGCAGTTAATGCAACTGTGAAACCATTTAACTTTGAATACTCTGAAATTAAGATCTACATTGCAGTAGTAAAAAGTGATTTACTGCGTGTATTTATAACTATTAAAGACTATTATTACTTTAAACTTTTGGACACTATTTAGTAAAATGTACTGGTACTATACGATCATATGCACTTTTGATATGTTATTAAAGGTCTAGAAATGTGAAGGTAAAAAATATTGAACATGAAAATGAAATTTCTATTAAATAAGACAGTGGTTAGACAACTCGTCAAAAGAAATAATCAAAAGTATCATATATCAACAACTCTGTTCTATGAAACATGTTTAAAAAATCAAGTTTGGCATACCTTATAAAATTCAAGCATAGAAAAGTAGCTTAATACATAAACACACCACAAACACATAGATCACAAATTTCGAGTATAGTTTGCTGTACATTTACTTTACAGTACATTTGCCTTTTCAGGAAACAATGAAAACCTTTGAAAAGCTCTGCTCGACAAACAACTATATTCATTTTGTTAATCTTTATTTGAAAACATATTTTTTAATTATATCAAGTCTCATCCTGTAACATTTTATACATTTGAAAATTTTGATAATCAGTTGCTTTCTAACACTGAAAGTTTTATTTATTTTTATTTTTGTATATTATATTGTACATCACATTATGGCATATTTCACTAAAGGAAATGAATTTTTCAGTTAATAGTTTTGTAAAACGTTCACTGGAATAAAAGTAATAACATCTATTTTCCTACATAAACTCGTTTAATTTTTTTTTTACATTTAGAAATCCTTGGTACAGTAACATACATTTTCAAACTAAATATAACTAACAGAATAAACAAATATAAAAATAAACTTATAAATTTATCTTTGCGATTTGGCTTAGAAAAAGTTACACAAAATTCCATAGAATATTTTAATGTATAGAAGAAAGCACTAAAATGTCAAAACCCTATTAAAATGTAGGTGAAAATATATTCAAACAATCTAAATTGGAAAAATTATATTTTAGTTATTTCTTTTAGAATTATACTTTTATTTTTACCATTTATTTCTTGTTAGATTTCATGATATTAACTTATCTTTTTAACTGCTTTTTTCATTATAAGCAGTGCATTATCTAAATATATTTAGCTATATTATATATTATTCTCTCATTATAAATATTTCATTAAATATAATTTTCATTCAAAATCAAAAAATTCAGCTGCGTTTTATTAGCACGGAAAAATTTCATTACTAGCCTTAATAATTTATTAACATTAATAAAGTTACATTTATGTATTATACGATAATAAAGATACTAAACAGTTCCGAACATATACTTTTTTTCTGTACATTTTTATAAAACAGCTTCATTAAGCAGATGAGCTCGTATTCGAATTACGAATAAAAATATAACTTTATGAGGATATACTTTTATATATGATTTAAATATATTCTATTAATTATGCTCTTGTGACAAATATAAATCACACTCTGTCTTCAATCGGAACTTCATGTTTGGCCTTTTTTTCACGCCATGGAGTAGCATACAAAAAGAACTTTCCAGTAACATCTGATGCTCTTCTAATAATACTGATCATGGACTTCAACAGAACATTTGGTTATAGTAAATATTTAGGCAGTGAGTTCACTTTGGACACAATGCTATCATAGTAGGAAGAATTTGTGTTTATTGAAAAATTAAACATACAGTAAAACTTCGATTAACCGTCATAGACGGGACCAGAGCTGTGACGGATAACCGAATAGGCGGATAACAAAAATCTTTTAATACGCATGTACACTAACGTCATTTCACTACTGGCCTGGGACGAAAATGAAGATAAAATCCTTTAAAAGTGAATTATACGTACATATTGTATTTACGTTTTTCAAAACGATCAACATAAACTTCAATATAAGAGTAATAACGTACAGAAATGTATTGTAATACTATAAACCTACGTTTTTAGATGACGGATAATAGAAACTGGTGGTTAAAAGAGTGACGGTTAATCGAAGTTTTACTGTAGTTACAAAAACAACAAAAAAAAGAATGTTACTAGGATATAATGGAAGCTCCTTCATTACATTGAAATTAAATAATATGTAATTCATATTTGATAAGCAATAACAACATGTTTCGAAGAAAGATAACTAAATGCTAACGATAAAAATTGGGCACAGAAAAGAAAGCAGAATAAATTCAATAAAGTAAATAAACGTTTCATTCTGATTAAGTTGCATTATTTTATGCGATCATTATTAAAATACAGCTAGGACATTTCTAAAAATTCCAATAAGTTTATATGGTTTAAGCTGAAAATGAAATTTTAAAGAATTTATAACAATATAAAAATTCCAAATACAAATGTATATATTTTAATTTAATAATTTTCATGAAAAATTAAACATTTTAATCGAATTTAATTTGTACCTAGAATATCTAAGTGGAATTTCCACTTAGAGAAAGGTTAGCCATGTTTGAAATGGTGCAAAAGGAAGTATATTGGACTAATTTTATCTTTGAATCATTTTTTTTTCACCAAGGGAAGTGAAAACAGAAAAGAGTAGGACGCGAAAAAAAGGACTGTATTAAAAGAAGAAAAAAGAACAAAGTTTCAATAAAATGACAATTTGAAAATAAATTACGAGAAAATGAAAAAAGTTTTTAATTCCAAAAAATTAAATTTAGCAAAAAAAACACCCAGGTTGTGATGAAATTGTTACTGATTTATATTTCAATATAATTAATAACAATTTTTATGTTTGCATTTTCGCTATTGTTTGTGATTTATTGAAGAAAATCGAAAACCCATTCTCGCTATTTCGTGAATTAAAGTATCGATTAATCTATTATTAAAATTTTTCACAAATTAAAATAAATAGATCTTAAAATGATTTTAACAAATCAAAGATTAATTAAATTTAAATGAGTTTGAGTGTCACCGTATTATTTTACGATGAAGTGAATTATTGTTTTAGTTAAAATAGTTACGATATTTTCAGTAGTATTGACATAAGAAATTATATGCCGCTAGATCGATTCGGTTTTAGTAATGAGCATATTTTAAAATTAACTGAATGCGATAGATTTTACAGTTTATAGACGAAATATGAAAAACAATATCTTCAGAACTGATAATCTTGATCATACTTACAATTTCTATTAGTTATTCCAGAATAATCCAAATATAAACACAAATTCTTACCTATGGAAGCAAGAGGTAAACAAATAAAAAACAAAGGAATCACTTAAGTATACTTCTTTTTGGCCTGCTTCAACTGCCGTCTCCTTTTAAGAATCATTTCGTAAAGAATTTCCAAACCTTCTTCTAGTCCATCTCCAATAATTGCACAGGCAGGCTGAACATGCCATAGATGTCCAGGTCCCAGTTCAGATCCAAGACCCAGAATTTTCTCAATCTCAAAAGGGTCCTTTGCTCCAGGTAAATCCTGCTTATTGGCTAACACCAGAATAGGCACTCCTAAGTTCTCTGGTGCCTTAGCCATGCGGACCAGTTCCATCCTGGCTTCCTCCAGCCTCTCATCATCCACGCTGTCCAGGACAAAGACTATGCCATCCGTACATCTGGTGTACGATCTCCAAAGAGGTCTCAGTTTATCCTGGCCCCCAACATCCCAGATGAGGAAACTGGTTCCCTTCGCTTTGCCAGTGGTACCTTTTATCTTCTCACAGTTGAAACCTATTGTTGGCACAGTGTTTAGGTACTGGTCGAATTTAAGTCTGTACAGGGCTGTAGTTTTGCCAGCGGAGTCCAAGCCAAGCATGACCACGTGAAGGCTCTGATTGGGCGGAAGGCTTTCCAGCAACGAGGCTCCTTTACCAACAGTAGAACCCATCTTTTGCAAAATGGAAATGGCAACTTACTCTGTCCTCATTTCGGTTGCACACAAGTATATCTTAAAGCTGAGATAATTGGAAGTTCTCAGTGCATACAGAGGGAATTCTGAGATTCGTAGCGCATGATCGATGGCAGTTCTTACAGTTTTTGGAAACTTACTTTAGAAAAGCGCAAATGTGGCCGATATACAGATGATAAGAAACGATGAGTCTATAACCGATATTTTACGTTTAATTTGCTTGGTACAAACTAAAACTAACCACAAGAAATTTCAATTCGTACGTTTAAAGGAATAGCAGCTGTTCATTCATTGAATTTTGTATGTTAATAGGCCATTATTTCACTACGCTTATTTCCTCAACTATCGTAAGGTATTTGAAATTCGCCAATTTCACTAATAAATTTCAGAATTTTAACAGTGCTTCTAGTATAGTGAAATAGATTACCTTCAGAACATACCGATGAATTTTCTTTGTAGCTTATTGGTTTCTTTATATCTGCTAAAATTATCCAATCTTCTGCAACACATCCAATCTTAACGAAAGATGAGAAATGTCCAATTTCCGATGTAGCCAATCGTCATGAAACTGCAAGTAAAACTAAATTAGTTTAATCTAGAATGAATCCTTTTAAATTTTAAGTGTCCTGAAAAAAAAATGCGATTAATAATATTCTAACATTTAGGCACAAAGTACTTTACTTCAGTCTCTTTGAATTATCAACACAGCGTGCGAGGTTTGTTTTCATGTGAGTGGCGTTGATGAAATTGATGTTCAGTTTTTTGTCTGCCGTTCTCTGTGTGAACCGGACATACAAATGGAAGGAACTCTTCACATAACAAACGAAGCGTTAATTCAAACAGCGGATGTACATTCTACAGACCCCCACAATGCAGTAAAAATTACGTTTATTGACCCTTTTGTTGAATTTCTATTTGATTCTTGCTCGTCATTCTAATTTATTTTATTTCTGGCAAATTTCATAATGAACCGTCGTTGTTTATTATTGTCGTAAAACAACAAACTTCCTTTGTATGTTCTAGTTAACACAAATTCTTAATTATGTCAGCGAACTAAACATTAAGCCTTTATCGCAATAAATTCTAAAATTTAACCTTAATCCTTTATGTATTATCAGCTGGCTATTATCAGCTAATATTTGCAATAAATTTTAAATACATTTTCGAATAATTTCGAGTTCTAAGTTTTTAAATCCTTTAAAAGGGTTCCACTAGAACATTTGCGATTTTGAATAAATGTTCGTCGGGGGTGTTCTATATTTTATCGTATATTTCGCTTCAATCTTATT
>BGPR01024553.1:0-23121 GCA_013235015.1 Araneus ventricosus | reverse complement strand
AGTGATCAGTCTTAAATTGAGTTAAAGGATTGATATAAAATATCTTCTAAGAATGAAAATAAATTGATGGCCGTTTTTGATTTTCAAACTAATCCATTAGAAAAGCATGCAATTGCTTTTAGATAGGGTTCCTATACTTTTTTCCCCCCCCCCCCCCCCCCCGCGCGGCCCCCCCCCCGCCCGGGGCGGGGTCAAAGTTTGGTATAAAATACCTGTCTACCAGTTAGCCCCTTTAATCAATAAATGAAAATAAAATGTTTCCATATATTATTGTTTAGTAAACATCTGTTCCTCCATTTTTCATCTTACCCCTACTTTGGTGCAATCCAAGCCGACTGGCGCATGCAGAAATGCGCCGATGGTTTCCGCTTTTGAAAACGGACAGTAGAACAGTGATAGCACATATTGTGCGAAAAATGGATTTTCTCCCATTGGCGGAATGCCATTAGGTCTTTATATGCGTCAGATTTTCCCTTATTAAGCGGGACACTCACCACTAGGCCACTCCATTTTTTTGGGCTGGGGTCGGTTGCACTCGAGCCAACAGCTGTCAATCAAATCAAGGGGCGATTTGCACCGGAGATCTAATCTAATAATAAGATGCATACTCCTAATCTTATTACCCAATGGGGAGGAATTTCTTATCAACGAATGGGGAGAGATTCTTATCAGCGATTAGGTTCTTCATTTGAGTACAAGTGTCGTACAAGTTTAGTCCTATCCAGTGAACAAGTCAGGTGAAAATGGAATTTATATTGAGTGAAAAGGGACGTAGGCTTTTAGTGCACGATAATTATAAATTCTACAAACAGCATAACACTCAAGGACGACTTAAATGGAGATATGTTGGAAGGAAATGCTTAGCAAAGATATATAGGGACGAAAATGCCACAGTAATGTTAAAAACCGATCTGAATCACAATCATGAACGAGACACGAACTTGAAGAGACGAGTTATTTCCAATAGCGTCAAAAGGAAAGCTAGAATATTAATTCGAAAGGAACTAAGTAGTGCGCCTTCGGGATATGCAGAAAAATTCAATGTAAAAGATATTGAATATATAAGAAGAAAAACAAATTAAGTGGAGCACGACGTTCAATTTTACCACCTCTGCCCAAAAGCATAACAGAAGTGCACGTGGCTCTAGCTTCAATGGATATAAAAACTCACCAAGAAGAAAAATTATTACAAATTAACGACGGAGAAAAAAATACTGTATGCTTCTCAACCACTTCCAATGTAAAGTATTTAAGCGAAAGTCATACGGTTTTCATAGATGGAACTTTCAAATATTGTCCGAAGTTTTTCTTCCAAATGTTTACAGAACATACAAACGAAAATGGACACTACATACAGCTCGCCTACTTTCTTCTGCCTAGCAAAAGTACTAGCACTTATGAAAGTTTGTTTAAAATGCTGTCAAGCCGTTGTGAAGAATTAGAATTAAAATTTTTAACCATTTGATTAATCAAAATTTTGATTAAAATTTGAATTGATAAAAATTTAAAATGTACTTATTTTCTAAAAGCTATTATAACTAAAACTAATTAAAAAAATAGCTATTTAAAAAAGAAGACTATTATTTCTGTGGTGCAACTCGCCCTCACATGCAGGTTTCCCTCGGGTACAACTCGCCTGTGGATTAAAAGTCTTCAGCGATGAAACTCGCCCCTTTCCCCATCCCTCGAGTGCAACTAACCAACTGCCCTTTTTTTGGAACACAGGATGCCACACCCTTCGTCAATGTAAGAAACCGATGAGAAATGGAGTTGATCGAGGGAAAAGGTGGAATTCCATCCGGTTTGGATTTTCATTCAGCCCACTAGGCCATAAAATTGAAATACGATAGTCGATTAGAGGGATCGAGCCTCTCTCACAAAAGCGAAAACCACAAACTGGAGCAGAGGAAGGTGGGTGAGAGTCAGTCTGGGGAAAGCAGGGAGAGGGGAGGAGGCGCAGTAGCCTAGGGGATCGGGTTGCCTGTAGGTGCGGCTGGCACAGTCCGACCTGTGAATGACTCACCAAATCTTATGGACTGAAAATGGAAACTATCTGCTAAGAAGCCATCCAAATGGATTGAAATTACCTTATGGTATGGTGAATGCCCAGCTTAAGTATCATGGGGATGAAAGAAAATACCAATCCCAGCAAGTCCAGCTTTATAATCAAATTCCGCTCTCGCCGCATGAATCCGGGTATTCTGAAGCTCCGGACATTGTGTGGATGCGGCCTTGATATCAGGACTATCCGAACGAAATCCCGTTGTATAGTAACCACACTTTTAGGAGAACACTAAAAATGTTTCACTTATTATTAACTTGGAAAAAATGCTATTTTCTCATTAAGGTAGAGCGTTTGGAGCCATATATTCACTGTAACAGTGTAGAGGAAACCCGACTAATATCCAGCGGATATGCGAGTAAATCACTGTAATATGCTCAACTAGAAAATAAAATTATGATAAGTAAATATATTTAAAACGAAAACAATATAATTTGTAAAGATAAGTGTTTTTGTCTTTACTTTGAATTTTTTTCAGTGATTTATGTTTGCCAAAAATCAACACTGTTTATCATTCTATTTTTCAGGAATGTTGGACAAATATTTTAGAAGAATTGGGCCAAAATCTTTTTTTTTTTTTGAAATAACTATGCAGACACTTCATCTCAAATGTTTCTTAACATTATCAGCAAAATACACAAAGGTATTTATGGTTGGCCGATGTCTTGCAAGGTTTCCCACTCAAAGCCGGACCCGAGTTTCTTCAACAACTTTAAAAAAATTAATCTAATGTACCAAAATCTTCTGAAGTTTTTGTTCGATATACTCCCATCAAAACCAGTGCTGGACCATTTCACCACCTTCAGTTCCCAAACAATACTGCATATCAGGATGTAACTTACAGTAGCGCTGAATGAATTATTTTGGTGATGTTCAATTTCAAGATGTTTGTGATCTTTGGCTGATTTTGCATACTTTGTTTTTCAGAAACCCCCATAAGCATTCTCTTTTTGTCATAGAATGTCCCTGAATGGCATTCCGGCACATTTTTTCGAAGGATTTTCAAAGTTTCAAAAGTAACTTTTGAAAATGGACTTAAATTGCTCTGTCTCACGACAACAAAATCCTTAAAACCGTGCTTGCGCACTTCGTCCGCGTTGATTGTAATGGTACTGCCCTGTTTGTGATTGGTCATGTGTTCTCATACTGAGAAGATGTGCCTCTCGGCACCTTTTTCCTTACAACAATAAGGAAAAAAAAGCACTGACCATAAGTATTAGTCGGAGTTAGATAGGGTGCTCTTGGAGGCCAAAGTCACTTACAAATGAGATGGTTGAGGGGAAGGAAAGAACTTCAGCCAGGGTGTATATGAGCTTGTTACAGCGTGTTGTTGGAAGTATTGAAGATATTCATTTCACAACAGTTGTCTCGAAGAATGCATGGGAAGATGCTACACCGTGGAGCTGAAGACCGTTTCGACGTGGTTGTCGGTTGCATTCAGCTCTGGTTATGATTTCATCAAATCAAGCAAAATAAATCTGTTGAAAATTTCTTTTCCATCCCTTCATTAATGGTAAAGTTATTAACGACAACCTGAGTACGACTCGACTCTCAAAAACTCTACACACGGGGACATAGGGTGACCACAGTCTGGAGTCACCCCGACCTGTTACATGGCATACGGGTTAAATCTGAATGACGTCGTCGTTATAGAAACGAGCACTGAGGTCGGGTCCTAACGGCCAACATAACATGGGGTGATGTTATATATGTATAATTCCGCAAGAATAGCAAGAAAGATGTCGCAAAATATTTTTCTTCACTTAATACGTACCACCGGTGGCTCGCACTTGAATGTTTCATCAGGCGGCGCGTACCACCAACAATTTAGTTCGTTTAGTAACTAGAAGAATTTCTATATAGTTGAAAATTAAAATAATGAAAATTTAAGGTATATTAATTGAAAAAGTAGGATTTATTTTATTTCAACTCAATATTATAAACAAACTTAAATTACGCAATATAAACATAAAAAATTATGTTTATAATAATGAATTGGTATTTATTTCTATGCAATTTTTAAAAACATTTCAAACAAAGTACTGGCAAAAACGTGACAGCAATAGTGATAAAAAAATAAGGAGCGACAATGGTTATCATTTCCTTAAAATTTCATTTTTTAATTTAGTTCAGCGCCGCCCTATAAAGCAAAGTGCCCTTACAGTAGCCGCTCAAGAGAGAGAAACATGAATTGCCGAGCCTACGTGAACGTGTTAAGCATAGTACTGTTCAGCAACGGTTTCCGAGATAACGACTTTTGGGCGATTTTACACCGGAAAGGGGTGTCAGCTAATAGCTAATGAGTCATATGAGCGCATTTCCGGAGTTCTTTGTTAGATCACGCTCACTAAAATGTAAGCATCACCCTTCCATTTTTCACTTTCCCCCTATTTTGATGAAAATAACTCAGCCCGGCGCATGCGCGAAAGTGCGGAGGGTTTCCGAATCCGTTGCTAAACAATAATTTAAATGAATGTCCATTATTGCCTTCTTTCGTCACAACTTTCATCTCCCTCTAAGTCTGAATGTGAAAATCAGCCATAAAATTATTTTTCTGCAATGACTTTCTAAAACAATTGCTTCTTAAACTCTGCGATTTGAAGCTGGTGCCCTACTGCGTAACTACATCTACCTTAGCACTCAGTCTTTTTATAGATAAAAAGTTTTAAACAGCAATTTATTGTGAAAACAACCCCCTCATGTAGAGATGACACATGCTGTTCCCAGAACTGAACCCCCATTTAGGGTAATGACCGGTTTGGCGAGAATTTCTTGGAAAATGAATTTCCTAAAAGCAAGTTGATATGATCATTTTTCAATAGCCACTGAAAAGCAGAATAAAATAATATGATGCTATATGGGATGATGAAGATTTATTGACTAGGAGTGAGGGACTTTGACGTTCATGCGCTTCTCTTATTTGTCAATGTCTTCTAAAAATAGATGGATAATTCTTTTTATTTTATAAAATATCATAGAGAGGAGGCGGAAAAGATGAGAATAATAATATATTTTCACTCTGTCCCCAATAGGTAGACATCATTGATGTCACAGTGATTAGTCATAACTGAGTTATCTTCTCACAGTAACCAGTCTTTTAAATTGAGAAAACGGATTGATTTTCTGTTCTTTCCGAGAAAGAAAATAAATTGATGGTCGGATTAGAATTTCGACTGCTTTTGTTGCCAAATCGTCAAGAAAAGCATGAAATTATATTTAGAGGATAGTTGAAGATCTGTGAATTGTTTCTAGTTTGACAAATGACAACTGGATTCTGCTTATGAAAATGGAACTTTGTAAGCCATAAATTCACTGCAACATGTTTAATTAGAATAATTATGACACAATATTCAAATCAAAAGAAAATGCTCCAATATGTAAAGAAAAATGTTCGTTTTATATTTGGGCATTTTAAAAATTAACACTGCTTAATATATTTTCTAGGAATTTCTATTTATGTTTGGGATTGTTTGGTTGGCTAATGTTCCGAGTGCTATTCTGGGACAAAACTCGTAATTGCGAATAGTAGTTAGAAAATGAAGATTATACCTGAGCTGTCACTCCACTTTCCAAAGTTTCACACTTCACCAACGTAGGTATTTTTATCTAGAACCAGGGCCGGATTACAAATAGGCAATGTAGGCAACTGCCTATGGACCCGCGAGATTGTTTTTAAAAATTATTTTTACGGCTTTCATTTGATTTATAAGAGCTGTGTACTCGAATTTACTGAAATTAAAATCAAGTATCGTTATTTTTTGGGATATTTTTCATGTTTTCAAATTCCTTAGCAGATCAATGTGCCACAAGTCAACAGTCCTGACAAACTTCGTATTAGAAATTGTTTTAAAAGAGTTTATTTTTTTAAAATAATTTTATTTAAAAGTTTTACCAATTTTTTTGAAGATGACTCGCTAAAAAATGATTTGTTATTTCAGTTTGTCACAATATTTGTTACTCAAAAACTGCTTATATAGAGTTAAATTAAAATCAGTAGTGTAGTTGCAAAATAATCAGTACCGGGACGCTCTAAAAACAGTGTCGGAACGCTCTAACCTGGATGACAAAAATCGTGCTGTTTTAAGGACGTTTTCACAATTTTTCTATACAAAAAGAAGTGTCGGAACGGAATTCCGGTGCGTTCCGGTTCCACTACACCCCTGATTAAAATAAATCAAAAATATCTGGTTTTGGAAGTTGAGGTGGGGACCCCCAAACTTTTATTGCCTATAGGCTCCTACAGGGTTTAATCCGGCCCTGTCTAGAACAGCATATTTAATGTACTCTAAGTCACGTACTCGGTGGATCTGGTCTCTAACTTGCGATCCCTAATCCAAGACTCTACCAACAGACCGTCGCTTTACGAACGAGTTTTTAAGAAGTTTTAGGTTAGTAGAGAAGTAATTAATCTTGCTCTGTAACATGTTTGCTCTTTATTGTTTTTGGCTTTTCCTTGTTCCCCATCTTTAAACAGTACGTACATTTTTATAGTTTATCAATTATATATATAGCAGAATTGATACATTTCTTTGATTATTCTTAATAAATGGGTATCAGTAAATCATTAGATGAAACGAGTTGATAATTTATACGAAAACAATTTATTAAAAAATTAGCAAATAGAACAACAGCTTAAAAGATGTCTTTTTGATTAAATTAAGACTAAAATCATATAAGCAATCGAATTGACTTTTATCTCTATTTAACAATGAGATATAAATCTTTTACAAGTAATTTCCTTATTCTTTACAAGCCTCTTTTACTTCCTCGCATGCGAATATACACAGGAAAAGTACTGTAATCGCCAAACAAATCGATCTCGAGATTTTGATGATTTTCCACAATTTAGACCTCCTCCCATTTCGAAAAACCGTTTTGGAATTATGTCCGTCTATCTGAGTATGTGTGAATACGATTACTCAGAAATTCATCAATATAGATGAATGAAATTTAGCGCACGGTTTCATCACCAAAAGTTTTGATCTGTATGAAATTTTTACAGGGAAAATGATGAATTTACCGAAATTCGATTGTAACTGAATTTTTTCCCATGTCCATCCAACCGGTTCGGTCGCTGTAATGGCTTCAGGTACGGGGACATGGGGCGGCGTCCTGTAACTGAATCTCGAGGAATTAGTATTAGAATCCAGTATTATTTAACCACTTAAAGACAGAGTTATTTTGTAACCTACGGTATTTAGGATGACTTAACTCGGGATAAATAAGTTAATGTTAATGCTGTTAATCAATTTTTGATACTTTTTCCGTTAACTGAACCCCAGCCAAATTCTAGTGACAGATTGCCAGAGAATAATCGATAAGATTTGGCGATCTGTTGCTAGAATTAACTACACTTTGATCTTAGCCAATACTGCAGATCGCCAAATTATATCGACTTTAGTGGAACTTAATGGAATTCCAATCGTCGACAATCTGAAATGCTGGCATTATTCAATTTTGGTGACAACATTCAATACTTAGGCCTCTAACACTTTGGTGCATATCGCCAAATTCTATCAACCCTATAGTATTAATAGAGCAAACGGTATAACGCCAACGTTTCAGGTTGGCGACGATTGGGGACGATTTAACGGATAAATAACCAACTTTTGAAACAGAATAAAAATTGAATATTTCATTGTAAATCCTCTCATTCTTTATCCATTTACTGTATCATTCCACCGCGTTTATGAATTGAACATTCAACAATAAAACGCATTCAGTTGATAGACATTTAATTAGGCAAATTAGTTAAGGAATCATTATTTACATAGAAGATAATAATGTTTAAGCGCCATAATGGAGAGGTCATTAATCATTGTAGTTGTCTGGGCTCGCTGTCCAGTATGTTCCATTCTCCTAAATCCAAGACCCTCGTTATATTTCATCCTATAGATAGACACACAGCTCTTCCTGCTCTTTTCGTTGACGTCACTCTGACATCATTATGCGCGCCATCTATTGATACAGCTCCACAATATTAATCCATTAGTTGCTCTTCTGAAGAAAGAAAAATCAGAAATTCAAGGAAATCCAAAATCGATTTTAGAGGAATTTTGGTGCTAAATTTAGTCATTACAGTTACATTCAAAGGCTTACCGGATCGATTAAATTTTTCATTTTCTCCAATTAAAGTGCTCTTAAACTGTCTGCCACTGTTTAAAAGTATTGATTGTTAAATAAAATTATCACTGAAATATCAATGTTTAGATTATTTTGATACTTATCATATAAAATTCTCCAATTTATCAGAAGCGGGTAAAATTTATCACACATCACTGGAAGCAAAACATGTCTAAAAGTGGTATGGAAAGCTTGTCTATATACAAAATTCGGGAGTGCTGAACCCTCCAGTTTCTGATATAAATTTTCTCTTAAGAAACAGACAGAACGCCGCCCCGTGCCTATTGCCATTCCGGCAACCGAAAGTTAAGAAACAGACAACACTCTTTCCATTGACGTATATACCCGAATTTCATACAGATCTACAATTTTAAGGTAAATATCGCATAGAAAATTTTATTAATATCGCTCATTACAATTTTGAGTTCATTACAGCTATGTAGTTTAGTTCATTACACACGATCTTTTGCTGCATGTTAGCAGCCTTTTTTAGAGTTATTAAATCTGCTGCAGTGATGCGCTGCTTCAAAAATTGTCCAAGTCATGGGTCATGGATTTTTTATTAGCACACAACCATTCTAATGAACAGGAGTGGCTTTAGAGTGCCCCCGACGGGGGGTCTCAATCTGCTGTATAAGGGGATGGACGGAATAATGACCCTCTCAAATTTTCGCCAGATCTTTATTCATCAACTACATTGTAAAAAATATCCGTTTTTTTCGCGGACTTTTTCCGTATATTTGACGGTTTAAAGCTGTTTTGTTGACAAAACGGTTTTTCACCGTTTTTCGCTCCAGCCATAAACGGTTTAAAACCGTCAGTTCAAATTCTATTTTTCGTCATACGGTATTGCTTTCCGTACGATAACTTTCCCTTTTCTTAAATGTAATTTTATTGCATTCATTTCATGTTTTTAATAGGGTTCCATCTCCGTAACCTTAAAACACGGGTTCTGGCAATAGTTGATTTTTACACCACTAGGTGGCGCCACTAGAGCTATAGTGACTTTAAAACTCAAATAGATTATTTTTTCTTTATTTTAAAGGGCAAGGATTTCCCGACTGGGGGGCCCTGCTCGCCCCTTCACTGGCACCACACATGCTAATGAAAACTCCAGCAAACAAGGGTGTTTGCGATGTGTCCAGAAATCTAGGAGGCCAAACAGTGGTATCCAATTGCAGACTGGCAGACAGCATGCGACTGCTGCGAAAAGCGTTCCAAATCAGCAATCCACAGTGTGAAGACGCAATCTTCTTGGGGAAAAAAAGCTTTGTTGCAAAATTCATTATTAATAATATGCCGAATCTAGTTTGGTGTTTCAGCTATTTTTGAATAACACATGCGAACCTTTCGTTGAAAATAGCTAGCACATAAATAAACAACGTCTGCTATTTCATTTTCTTTTCCACGATGATTCGTTCTAACATTTTTGTTCTTTCTTTGACTTATAGGAAAACAAAATATAATAATAATAATAAAAGAAACCCCAAGATATTCACTCTTTTTTAAAATTTATTTCACTTGTAAAAAATCATCTCACTAGACGCTTTAGAAGAAAAATCTCCGACTAATAAAATAGCTGATGTAAATGAGCAAAAAAGTCAGATTATATCTACTACCATATTTTTGTTTCTTTCCCTCTCACTCTATAAAAAGCATTGAAATATAGTAATTAATATTCAGGAGCAATTAAATGACATTAACGCATAATTTATAAGAAAAATCTGTTTTTATCTTCTTGAAACAAAAAACTATAAAATAATTATTTTCCTGCCTCAAAAAACACGCAGCAAAATATCGCAGTTTGCACACTTTTCGACAGAATTTTAAAATTTGTGCCTTTTGAAAATTCCATCTTTTATTGAGCTTTTTGAATCTTGCATCAATTTACGAACTCGATAATCTGAATGTTTTCCGTCCCGCAAAAGAATGATTCAAGCTGACATTATCAAACCGTTCATTTTGAGCGCAACTTCGATGGATTGGTTACAAAGGGAATCAAAGAAACTCATTCCTTTCAAAGGAATCAAATGCGAAACAAAAACTTCCGAAATTTGAAAATATTTGTATTGCTTGTTCTTTCTCTCATTTCATTTCAAACATTTTTTTTTCTGTGCTTTTGATTTCAAAGTCGAAACTTTCTTTGATCTATTGCACGCTGTATGTTTGTTTTTTAAGTCAAAGCCTTCTTTGATCTATTGCTCGGTGTATAGGGATATTTTAAAGCAGAGACTGAATAGCTGTTTGAGAATATATAATACTGAAAATATCATGCTACATATATGATGGAAAATCTTTTCAATCTTTTTCCTACAAAATATAGTACATCACACACATACATTATGTGAGTTTCGTCACATAATGATTGTGAAATCGAGTGTGTATGTTCGAAAAAAACCTTTTTCAGTCGAAAGATTTACTTCAAATTTGACATATATCTACAATGTTTGTGTAAAGACCACAGAAACTACTGTTACTCGTCTAGCATGTTTCTTTTTAGAGCTACTGTATTCTCATACACACGGATAGACCGAGAGAAAGACACTGTACTCTTTGACAGATTTGATCTAAAATTTAATACAGATTTAACCCTTAGAGGCCCAGTCTTGCCCTTAAGTAACACACCTAATTTTGTCATCTAAAATCTTGAGAATAATTAAGACTGAAGCTCCAATGCCCATTGTTGCAGATAAGATACATACTGAAATTTTTAATAAATCAATTTACAACATATAGATGGCAGCCTGAGTGCTGATAAATAATAAAAATAAATCGATGTTTTTTCCTTGAGACTGGATCTTTTTAGCTTTGTATATTCGGATGGGCCGAAAAAAACTTTTTCTTTTCGAAACGCTATAGTGCGGAAAACTTGCCTCTAGGATAAATAAGTAAAATGCAAAAAAAAATATATATTGCTTACAATCTGGCGGTAGCGCATCGACCCTAACATTTTCGAAAATGCGATTTTCATAATTTTTCTAATATCAGGAATAAATCCTATAACAAGTAGCTAGAGGTATAGTTTAGTAGAACAAAGTATAGGAAAGATAAATAAATGAAAAAATAATACGCTTTACAATTTATTAATAGCGCATCACACTAAAAAAATCCACATTTTTTCACAAAAAATTGATAAATTTTCATTGAAATAAAAAGTTGTTTCTTATTGTGTAAAATTTCATTTTGTAATCAAATATGGTCCCTTACTTGCCTTCAGTTTCTTTTGGTTTCTTTGAAATAAGATTTGCTTGAAAAACTTGGCATTGAAGATCTTGAAAGAAGTGTAGTTCTTATAAAACCATCTCTGGAATTGGAACCGACGACTTTTTATGATGCCTAAGTTACCAGCTTCACATATCGTTCCACTGTTTGGGTGTGACATGGGAAGACACTCTCGTGATTGAAGAAGTAAACTCAAAGCAGTTTCGAAGAACCATAAAAGAGGAACGTTATTCATTTTTACAAGAAAAAGATTGTGTGTTCGTTGGTCACGTTACACCCTCTTCTGGGTCTGCTCAAAACATTGCCAATAGTATTCTTTCTTATTTGAATGAACCTGAATTTTTATTTCATGAACCAGACGTAATTGAATGTGATGGAACCGTTACCAATACGGGGTGGAAAACAAGTGTTATTTACCAAATTGTAAAACAAGTTAAAAGACCAATACAGTGGGGTGTGTGCCTCTTACAGTTTAATGAATTGCCATTTCGGCATTTGTTCATAAATTTAGATGGTGAAACGACTGGGCCAAAATAATTTAGTAGTCCGATTGGCACATAGTTCAGTAAATGTGAGAAACTCCCAGTGGTAAGTTATGAGAGTAATGAGTGTGAGATTCCAGAAATTGAACGGAAAATTTCAAGCAAAGATAATCTATCTGCTGGACATAAGTTATTCTATAAAATCAGGTAGCTCTAGATTTATCCGCTCGTGAACCTGATCCCTTTCCCAATCAAGATAGTTAACAAAGGCGAACAGAGTTCTTTATTTGTATTTAAGTATTGAAAACCCAAAAGATGGACACAAGATGTTAGTATCTTTTATCCTAAAATTATATATGGCTGTACGTTTTCATATTAAGAAAAGTAAGTACTTCACAAATGGACCACAACATCTATTTGAAGTTATAAAATCGTCAAGATTCCTGCCAGAAAACTTGTTAAAAGTTATTGACCCAGTAATTCAGAGAAATACATTTTTTGCCCATCCAGAAAACTTGCTTTTGAGTATGATAGATAAAAGGGATCATATAAGAAAGTTAGATTTCAGAATAATTATACAAGCTAGAAACTTAGCTTCTAAAAGAAAGTTAATTAGGAGTTCCCAACCACCAAAAACTAATTTCATATCTACAGACTACATTGAAATGATACACTGGAACACTATTACACTTTCACCACCACCTTTGCTGCGAAGCTTCTCAAGAGATTTGGAAGAAAAATCAAGAGATTTGGTCTAAGATCCAATCAAGTGGAACAGCTGCCGAATGGATCTTGGATAAGTTTCCCATGTCATACCCAAGCAGTGGAACGATGTGTGAAGCTGGTAACCGAGGCAACACAAAAAGTCGTCGGTTCTAATTCCACAGATGGTTTTATAAGAACTACACTTCTTTCAAGATCTTCAATGCCAAGTTTTTCAATCAAATCTTATTTCAAAGTACCAAAAGAAACCGAAGGACTATATTTGATTACAAATTGAAATTTTATGCATTCGGAAACAGCTTTTTTTCAATGGAAATTTGTCAAATTTGTAAAAAAAACATGTGAGTTTTTTTAGAGTAATGCGGTATTAAAAAATTGTAAAATGTATTATTTTTTCATTTATTTATATTTCCTACACTTTGTTGTACTAAAATATACCTATAGCTACTTGTTATCGAAATCATTAGATTTTTTCCCAGTTATTAGAAATATTATTAAAATCGTATATTTTCGAAAAGTTTAGGGTCGATGCCGCTTCCGCCAAATGTAAGCAAAATAATTTTTTTTACATTTTACTTATCTACCCTAGAGGCAAGTTTTCCGCACTATAGCGTTTCGAAAAGAAAAAAAAAAGTTTATTTCGGCCCATTCTATTGTTTATACGCTTGAGAATACCATATTTTATTCCACAACCTTGAAGGAAATTCCATATCTGTATTATTGTTTATTAAAATTCATCTGTTTTTGACATTATAGAATTTTA
This sequence comes from Araneus ventricosus, assembly GCA_013235015.1. Classification (NCBI taxonomy): domain Eukaryota; kingdom Metazoa; phylum Arthropoda; class Arachnida; order Araneae; family Araneidae; genus Araneus; species Araneus ventricosus. Next base: position 9,746 of record BGPR01024553.1, on the reverse strand, counting down.
TCAAGGAATTTTTTTCTGAAATAAAGCTCAGTGTTGTCAGTTGGTAACAGACTGTGTTTTAGCCATAAACCATACTTAAAACAAAATAGGATTTTTCAAAGTATTTTTCCATGTTTTATTCAAGAAATGAAAGTTAAAAAACATCTTAAAATCAATTTTAAAAAAATCGGTCTTTTAAGGGTTTGGAATTATGATAATATACTAAATTTCATCCTTCAGTCTCTTTCAGCTTCTGCATTATCATGTTCACATACACAGGCGAACAGATTAGCACACGGATAAACAGATATAATTTCAAAAATTGATTTTTAGGACTAGGGAATGTCCAAGATGTGGAGATTCAAAGATTTAATTTTTAACTTTCAATACAGTGAAACTTGATTAATTCGAGCGTTTTTAATTGAAATTTGTCCGCAATGCGTATTTTTCTCTGATCCCTTGAACTTCCTATTAACTTAATGTAAAAATATCGTCTATAATTCGAATTTATTTTGGTAAATTAGAAGTCAAAATTAAAAATTGTGAAATACCGTTTTTATTTCTGAATTGCTTTAACTAAATACGTCTGTGTTTTGTATCCCATCTCTGGTGGAAAAGAGTTCTCAATAACTCATTGTCAAGAATTAAAATTAATCAGTTTTCTTATTTTATTTCTGTAACAGATGTAATTATCCACTAGATGGCGCTACCTCCCTCCTTCTTGGAGACGACTCTTGAACAGTGTGCGAGTTGTATGGCAAGCGAAGAGGTCCGGTATTGTAACATCGGCAAATTCTTTTCTTTGTAAAATGTAAATAATCATTTAGCTTTAATTAAAGTAAATTAATCAACTTTAAAGGAGTCCTCTTCATTTCAACCTGAAATGACTTTTCTGTGGATTAAGTAATGGTTCTCTCAGTAAACCTTATAAATGGAGAAGAGCCGTTATATCTCTGAAAATGAAGAGTCTCTTCCCACCCAACTAATTGCAATGTATTGAAGATCTCAAACTATCGACACTCTTCAAAACCAATAGATTCTCAGGCAACGGGCAGTCTCGATGGACTTTTTGAACTCTCATTTGACTCCTCCTCTGCTCAAATTGCATCTCATGTTCAAGTTTAACTTAGTTTAAAAAAAAATTTAGCTCTTGTTTCAATGCAATATCATCACCATGTTATTATTAGCTAAAATTTTCATGCTTTCCTTTTTTACAGTTTTAATGTTATTTTACTATTAGTCTTTTTTGTTCTTACACTGTATATTTTTGTACATAGGTATCCGTATATTTTTTCAACAAATAGTATGTTTTTTTTCCTTCCTTTTATATAACCTAGATTTGTTGTGATATTTGTCTATTATCCTTCACAATGTTAAGCTACCATTCTTTTTTTCTTGCCAATTTCATATAAAGTGTATTGTAATGTGTTTTTTCTCATACAATAACTAGATATTATTCAACATTACAAAATTTAATCATGTCCCTTGGCCCTGTAAATCCAATGGAAACAACTTGTGGCCAGTATGTGTACAACTACACTCATCCAAGAAATCCTCTGTGCTCTGTTTCCTACGGATACATCGCACGGGGACAAAGACAACTTAACGGAAGCAAGGACAGATGTGAAGAAAATCATGTCTCCCTACCGGAGCGCGGTATGCACTTCCACATATTCAACTGACATTCTGAGCTCGGGGGTATACAGTGGCGTTAATCTTAATGTGTTTTGCATCCAACGTGCTTGTTTTACGTTACATGGTGATGTATCCAATATACAAGTATATAAGAAAGAAACTAAAAATTCCTCAATTTTCCAAATGCCTTCCTTCACTATGAAGCATATGTCAATTATTGCTCAACACTTAAGACTCGTGTCCGATTCACACCTACTAGCCAATTAGATAACTTCTCCTATACTATCTGTGAACTATAGAAGAACTCGTCTAATTAGATAGAAAGTCCGAATATATCACGGGCTACCTCGAGAAGGGCAGCGAACATGTAAACCATTAGATTACCTACAAGATGCGAGTCCCTTGAAGGAAAGGACAGGAAAAACGGCATAACTTGAAATCCGCTGGTTCCGAATATTGTTCATAAAGCGCAGAGCAACTCCTGTTTTGAGAGAGGAAACTGTTTATACTATATGCAACTCTGTCCTCCCATTAATACAAAAAAGAAATTCCGAAAGAGTACAGTATTGGCCTTTCACTTATAATCCATAGCCAAGAATACCATGCAAGTAAAACAAAGAACTATTGCCGCTATTCGTTTTCCAATACAGCAGTTGTTGCTACTTGCGATACTGCGGTTAGCTTCAACAGCGAGATTTTTAGGACTATTCAAAAATAATCTCGCTACTTCCGACTTGAATCACGAACACCCGGACGCATATTCCCATTCCTTACTTGATTTTGAGTATGGAGGAAAATTGAGCGATTTCGTTGGTCCACTCTTACGAGACGTCATACGCGCACCCGCTTAGCTTATAGAAACCGTACTGCGCAATTGTAAACATAGACGCAAGTATCAGTTGATACGTTATGTTTACTGAATCGCATAAGATGAATTAGTTCGATTTTGTCTTCTATTTTGTATATTACTTTACTACTTACCCTAGTCTGTCATAATTGATGATAATCATTATGATTTTAACCTTCTATCTTTAGTAGTATTGTAACCTATATTTTAATTTGGCATGTGTTTTTCTCTATTGTTTTTCGAAACGAGATTAAGTTCAACTTTAATCTTCTGTTTTCTTTAGTAAGGTAGATGTTCCAGTTTTGGCCACATTAAGAGAAAATTCGAAATTGAAATTTTACAGTAGATGACTGTTTAAAGCATATTAAATCATACTTATACTATTCTGTATCAAATTTTATTGTCTTTCTGCTAGTTATAAAATTTTTCTGAAGAATATTTCAGATTTTGAGTTATGAATTTTTAAATAAATTAACCCAATTTAAACCAGTTTTGGCCACTCTAATATTATATTTTTAACAGACATTTTAATGAATTTTCGGTCAAAATAAATCATTTTTATGCAATATGTATTTTAGTTCATTATTTTCAATGTGATTTTTTATGAATTTAAGATATGTAATAAAATTTACCTAAGCTGATTTTAGAGCTGCAGATTTCAATTTTAAAAAAAGAAACAGGATTGCAGAAAACAATAGTTTAATTTGGTTGATAAAATACAAACTGTATATACTCACATAACCTTTTTTTTTCATAAAATATGAAACAAAAAGTAGGGAGAGGAATAAACTTACATTGCAAATACTTAAAGTATAGGTTTTTTTAATCTTACAAATCAAGAATTTGCATTATTATACTCACTAACAATATACACAAATATATAATTTTATAATTTTTAATTGCAAAATTAATCAAATTCATCAGAATCATTTTTAAAATTAGAGCAATCCATGCACATAATAGAATATTCCTCATCACTCGAGTCAGGTTTCTCAAGTTGAAATTTTCTAACATAAATGTGGGGTAAACATTCAAAATGGAGATGTTTTTGACATTCCGTTTTGAGTGGTCTTAACTGCATTAGCAACTTTAGATGGTGAGTAGCAAAATCTTTTTATGGAAATTCTAACTGCCTTCTTATTTTTGATTGGAGCCATTACTATGTAAAGTGAAAGCAAAACTAAATCGGTTACTTTTATTTTAGAAACCAAACTAAATCAGTTTGCTTTTATTTTCGAAATAAAACTAAGTTAGTTGCTTTTATTTAGATTTAAATTAGTTGATTTTATCTCATCCAGATATTTTTAAATTTATGTAAGTAATGGCTAAAAACACAATAATGAAGCATGTGGCCAAAACTGGGACATATAGTAAATTTAAAGCACCAGTTTTGGCCACCACCCATTTAATCTTAAAAATAATTACATTTGATATGAAATCAGAATAAAACGAAAGCTTAACTCGTAAACCCCAAGGATAATCAGTTTTAGATTAATCATTTAATTCTGAGAGCCTGATGATGAAAAACTGCAAAACCTTGTTCCTTAACAGAAACCTTAACAGTTATGAGCATACAATACATGATCATGCATTTAATTTTTTTACATGCCACATGTTTGAGAAAAATAAACCAATCAGATTGAAAATAGTAAAATAAGGATTGTTTAAAGTGTTGGAATGCTTCTTATTGGTTAATTTGAAATTACTGGTTAATTATCGGAAAAACAGATCCAATGTGGTGAAAACTGGTGCAATGGCCAAAAGAATCTACCCTATTTTAACATGTAATATTTGTTTGCCATCCAAAACATTTCTCAATGTTTTCTGTTTAATAACATTCTGGATTATGAAGAATGTTCCTGTTTCCTGTACTTTCATGCATAAGAATTTTATTGTGCAATATATTTATGAAATATTTTACTGAAACAATTTAAAAAATGAAATTATTAAATACAGTTTAAAAAATATCCATATATTAGCAAGTTATTTTTCCAGCCTTTTTCTTAGAATAAATTAGTAATACAATTAATCATGTTTCACTTTGTATTCAAATTCGTACTTTCACTTTGAAGGAAATTAGTCGACAGGTTAAGCAAGTGCTTTGGCAGATTTAAGTCACGCACAATTTCATCTTTTTCAAACATATATTTGCCAGTCATTTTTATTACCAGGTGAAATTATTAAAGTCTTAAGTTCTTGTCCTCAAATTTCTCATTCTTTTTGGTGTTATTTTTCTGTAATGCATGCTTTTTTTTGCTCCATTTAGAGATATAATTAGTCAGCACACTTGGGTTGTTGTAATGCCTTCAATTTAACCCTACACTGCATGCTTGTTTTTTTTTAAATCATGAAAGTCTCAAAGTTATTTAAATATATATCTGAGTGCATGAAATAATGGAGATAACTGAAAAATGAATTTTAAAAACATTAATTGAATTTCTTAACTACTAAATTTTCTCTTAACCAGAAAAATATAATGTGAATAAAAAAATTTCAAATTAAATTAAAACATTAATTGGAAAATGGTAGTAATGCAAATATATGAGTCATTACATAGTTTAATTTTGAAATTCAGCATTAAAAAACCCGCACCTTTTCTCATCACCATGAATCTTTGCACATATCAATATTCAAATATAGTAGATGCATTTCAACAAGTTAAATAATAGCAGACTGTTTGGAAACTTAACTCTTTTTACCAAGTTCATTTATCACTGAAAAAATTAAATAATATAACTAAAATCTAAAAATAATAAATAGAATATGCAAGAAATGGGGTGGGGTGGGGATTCAACAAAATTTGAAGAAAAATCTAAAATATGAAATGACCTCTTATTACTTGTAATAGGTGTCAGGATCTGAGAATTTATTTGCTTATAACTATTCTCATTTTAAATTGGATATTATTCTGAAAGTTATATTAATTTCCCAGCTGCAGAATAGTCATAATCTTGAAATTTTATTTGAATTCTTATGCAATTAAATATTTTAATAAAAACTGAAATATTATGACAGTTTTTTAAAAAAAATGCTTAATGACTGTTTTTTTTAAAAAAAATGCTTATTTTGATTATAAATGGCAAGTACAAATTATCACACTATAAAAAAATCTTACTCCCATTTCCAAACACAAAAATCAATATTGTGAAAGATGTTAGGAAACTAAACAAAACAAGTAATGTAATATCAGTAACCTTTTATTTGTTGGATTTCAGTTGAATGATGCAAAAAATTACATTTCTGTATGTAGTTTCAATTAAAAAAGCTAAAGTGAATAGAAAATTGGTAATACTTCAGTCAAACAAGTAGATATTAGTAGAATAGTAACATTAAATTAAAGAAAAAATATTTGTTTTTCATAATTTCTTATTGTACAAATACAGTAGATTATATAGTTTATAACAGTTTTTAAGATTTTAAAATTATTCATTTACAGCAATTTTATAACAAACATAAATTTCATACAATTTCTGGATTTAAAGAAAAATATTTATTTACTGTCTTTTTAAAGACGTAATAATGATAAGTATCACAGTTTTTAATAGTTTCTAAGATGTAAAGGAAATATTTCCTGAATATAAACATATAAATTTGATACAATTTTTAAATATTTGACAAAAAGAAATCTTTCCAAAATATATGTACAATACTGAATCTATCAGTGAAATATAAAATGCTAAAAATAAATATTAAGAAAAAAAGGCTATTCTATCGAAAACAATTTAGAAAAATTTCCATTAACTTGGATAGTTGTTCAATACACTTTTCACTACATAGCAATACATAAAAACAGCAATACATCTTTTCATATGGAATTTTACATTGCAAACACAGAAAATTTACAAATAAATACTTGGACTAATTTACACTTTTCAAAATTATACAATACACATAAAAAATGAAAATTCTGATGATAAACATACAAATTTGATACATTTTTCAAATAGATGTCAAAAAGCATTCTTTTCAAATATATGTACAATATTTAAACAGTTAGTGAACTATATAATGCAAGAAATAAAAATTGAGAGAAAAGGCTATTCTATGCAATAATAAATTCCAGAAGTATTTCTAGCAACATCGATAGTTGCACAATGTACTTGACATAACCTAAAAAAAGCAATACACTTTTTCATATGAAATTTTACCTTACAAGCAGAGGAAATTTATAATAAATATTATGACTAATTTACATTTTTTTGCATTCTAAAAATGCACATAAAAAATGAACACATTCAGCAAATTCCTTCAATGATTAAAAAAAAAATCAATGTTTTTTAGCATTAGGTTGGTTTAATCTGACATTTTCTGACAAATTATGCTTTCTTTTTTTGGAAACTTGAGATCCATTAGATGGGCGACCACTTGCCACCCGTTTGCTGCCTCTCGTAACTCCTACTGATCTTCGGGCTATTGAAGTAGTTTGCACCCTTATAGCAACTCCAGTCTTCCTCCTTAGAGGCACATTGCTGCCCAGAGTTGCCAACATGGTTTTCCACTGTCCTTCAGATGTTATTTTTTCCAGGCGTGTTACTGCCTTTTCCAAAGCTATTGAGAAGAAAACAAAATTACTGAAAATCACTCATAAATTACTTATACTTTTGCTGTGATAAAAATACTTATTTTAATTTCTTACTTTTCTAATTTGGAAATTCATTGTCACAAAATTTCTGGATAAATACTTACAATTCATATATCAATTTTATCTAAAATTCTTCAATATCCTATAACAGTAACTATTGAAATCTAAAAGGAAAAAAAATATTTTGAAAATTATATCCAATTATTAACACTCAAGAGTAGAAAATCCACACTTTAGCTGGAATAACATGCATTCAAAAAAATTTCAAAGATTTTCCCTTCTAATTTTTATATTGTGAATTTTTTTTTTAAAAATTAATTCTGTATGAATTTTAAGTGCAGATATTATTCCAGTATCACAGTCTGTCAATTATTTTGATTATTGCTATTATTACCCTCTTATCATTGTCTTAAAGCATGTGATTTTATAAAATGTGATTGGTACCCTATACACTTTATAGATGAAATGCTTGACTGTTTACGATAGCTGAGAATTTGTTCAATTTATTATTTCCATCTCACACGTGTATGTAACTTGTAATTCAATATATTATCATTGACTTTTTCGAACTATTTTTTTCTTTGATTATTAAGAGATATACTGCACGTTATTTTATTGATGTTGTTAAGAGAATTTAACAGATTAGAAATGCATCAAACGAGAATGATAGAAATTAAAATGTCTATTTAACCCTCTTATGAAGTTGAAATGGTCATATATATTAGTTTAAACTCGCATTATCCTGTCATGTAAACTATATAACTCAATATTTTTTCTAATTTGTAAACAGTTTACATTATAGAAGCATTTTTAAATCTGCTGTTACTTAATAATAAATAATAATTAACTGTTAAGAAATAAACCAAGTAATAATAATTTTCTTACCTTGTTCTGAAGAATGAAATTTTTCAAATCCATCTCCAATTAATCTCAACAATTTTTCCTGTAGCTCTTTTTTGTGAGAGTTTTTCTCAGTTAAGTTACTTTCCAAAGGGTGACTTTCTGTGGCAAGAAGTGAGGTGGAAGGGGAAATTGCATCAATAGATTCATCATTCACAGAATTTCACAGGAATCCAAACGAAACGGTTGATAAAAATCTATTGGGGAGCTTCCTCCCCAAGTGCCAAATAAGCTATTTGGTGCTTTTCCTTAGCTTCAACTGGAGGGAAGTTTTTACCACAAATATTATAGTAATAGTAAATAGCAAACTGGTGTTTACAAAACTTGCCTAACCTTCCAGCTGAGCAAGAACAGCAGGCACTTAAGACATCAACACAGTGCACTTCACTGCCACACGACACAGAAAATTGGCATTCGTTAAATTCATTTTTTTTAACATGCTCCTGTTTGATAGGGTTTTCTGAATCTATTGCTCTTTTTCTCATTTTTTCAAGAAAAAACCTTGGCCCAGCATTTCTGTAATTTGAAAACTCCTGCAACCCTCTGCTATAATAATTTTCCAGAGTGGTCGCACAGAAATCCATCAAGGTAATCACATTGTATGCTTTAACTCGTGATAGGACTTCATCTTTGAAGATTCGTATGGCCACTTCTGAAAAATTATTGGTGTTATGTCCTCGAATGGTTTCATCTCGAAATGCTAAACACCACAGTTCCTTTCGATTCCAAATTTTGATTAGATACTCATTCCACAATGGATAAGTGAGAATAAATGATCCAACATACCCTACTGCATTAAGATATGCTTCTTCAGCACAGGCTGGTGTCTTGGCATACATTATTTGTTGGAAATGAGACATCAGTTGTTGCCTGTAATTATTTGGGATCCCATTTTTAGAATCCCAAAGCCACCTCCACACGGCCTAACCAACATGAAAAATGCAAAGAAAATGTTGACTCTGAGGCCATGTTTTCTTCAGAGCCGAAATTTCAGCATCTGAATCATCTGTGATGAATGTTGCAGGACCCCCTTTCTAACAGAATGCAGACTCTTTGAGGATATTTAAAATTAAGCGAAAACCCTGTTTGTAGGAACCCTCAGTCTGTCCCTTTGTAATGAATATCCCTACAGGGACTGCTCCTGCAGCACAAGGTGTCAGCATAAATGTCATAGAATGACTCTCTGCATCACAGGAACTTGTAGAATTCACAAAAATGATCTCCTTTGATGTTGGCAAGCAGTGAGATCTCTTCATGATAGGGGTCACAATGGCAACTGCAAAAGGATTTTCTTCAAATTCAACCTACACAATTACATTGCAGTTTCTGTACGTTGTCATTTTTTCTTTCAATTTCTGAAGAAAAGCATATCAATTTTAATGGTTTTGAAAAATGTTTTTTTTTGTGTAACAAAAAATAAACAAATGCAATTAGAAAATCTCTTATTAATGGCTGAGAAACCAGAAGCTCTGGTAAGAAATTTATAAAGTTCTATCAACATGTGAAAACAGGAGATCCAGAAAGTCTTGATGTTTTATCCAGAGCCATACATAAACTGTGAGTTAGAGAAGATGTAATAATCACCTTGCTGCCATTATCATGTTCACAGAAAACATTTGGCCTTTATAGAAGGTTGTGAACAATATTATACATATATATTACTTAAAATAGCAACTTATTTTCACAAGATATTTCCTTCCTTTCACCATGATAAATAAAATTGCTCAGTATAGATAAATAGTTACTTAATAATCCTTACATTTATTCACTCCCAATATTAAATCTTATCCAATTCATCCACAT